>JAHZTW010000004.1:10592772-10641564 GCA_020283515.1 Alliaria petiolata
GAGAGAAGTGCATTCGGCCGAGAGATTTCTCGATCGGATCGCGAGAATCCGAGAGATAGTCGAGGTAATCCATTTTTCACCGAGAGAAATCTGTTCTGTTGAGATTTCACCGTGAGATTTCTGTTCTGGATTGTTTTCACCGAGAGATAATCGAGTTATCTGATTGTAGGCGTGTGTTAGCCGAGAGATCTGAGAGATAGCCGTGAGTTGTTCGATCGGATCGAGAGATATCCTAGAGAAGGAGTTTCTGGCCGAGAGATTTCGGTAAGTGTCGGCTATTTCGTTTCTGGCTTAGTTTCTGTCGACTGTGGCTCGACTAATCTATGTATTTTGGTATGTTTCCGAGGGAATACATAATCTTGGTCGAGGAAAAGTTGACGGTTTGTGAGATAGCCGAGAGGAGATTGGATCTCGCGGATTGTGGTCGTACCGCTAGCCGAGGGTTCACGGCTGGGATCGATTGGTTCTGTTTCTGACCAAGTTTCATCCGACTGAAACGTTTGCCTTTGTGTCTAAGGTGAGTGCGTGACTGTAGCTTGTATCTAGAACCGTAGGATTGCTAGGTTGTCTGGTTTTCATTGATTGCTTGTGTAAGTAGTGTTTATGCTTAGCAAGATCAATGTGTTTCTGTGATTGGTATTGGATACCGTGGTTTATACGTGGTGTCTAACTAGTTGTGTGAATGTCCGGATCAAGTTGCTAGATCAAGGGGATGTGTGATTCTCGCTTGGAGTAGAACCGAGGCCGTGAGAAAATTCACAAGTGGTTGAGACGATCATAGATCCGTGATTCTGTGCTTGCTTGCTAAGTGATAATGTGAATTGTATAACTGATGTATGAATGCATTTTCTGGTATTGGCTGGTGGTACGAGATGACCGTACTCACTAAGCATTTATGATAATGCTTATGCCTCTCTTATGTGTTGAGTGTGCAGGTAAGGATGTTATCCGGGACGTTTAGTCTTGAAGGCGGACTTGAAGGCAGTGAAGAAAGGAGTGGATTAGGACTGGGTTTTGGGGGTTTATTTATCATGAGATTTTCTGGATATTTGGCTTTGCATTTCTGTTATGACTTAGAACGAATTTGGCGAAGTTAGTTTATGTTTTATGAACCTTTGTTATCTGGATTTGGAATAATTATGCAATGAGAATGGGCTTGTTATGAATCGAATCTGCTTGTTTAAGCTTAAGAAAAATCTGAAAAATATGCTAAGTATGGAATCTGGTTAGAGTTAGACTCGGTACGGCCGGCCTGGTTAGGATTATCAGGTTGGGTCGCTACAGTTGGTATCAGAGCATGGTCGATTCTAGGATAGTTCATTTGCAAAGGCTGGGTTAGAAATATCCACCTTTCACTGCCGAGTTTCGCGGTCTGTTGTTTTCTGTGGAGTTTGGAACTCTTGTCTGGTGTTAACTTTGGGCTAACCAGTTCTGGTTTGACGTGCAGATGGCTCCGAGAAGGACTAGGGATGCAAGGTTGAATGGTGATGTGAACTCGGGGAGTTCTGGAACTGAGAATGCGGTTGGGAACCAGCATGAGATTGAGGCTGCTGCGGCGGCCGAGGCTGCGGCTGCGGCTACGGCTGCTGCTGCTGCGAACGCGGCTGCTGCGAATGTGGCTGCGGTTGGNCTTAGGGGTGCTACTTGGTTCTCGAAGATTGATTTTGCTTCTGGGTACCATCAGATACCGATAGACGAACCGGACGTTCGGAAGACTGCCTTTCGGACAAGGTATGGTCATTACGAGTTTGTGGTCATGCCTTTTGGTTTGACGAATGCGCCAGCTGCATTCATGAAGTTGATGAATGGCGTGTTCAGAGAATACTTGGATGAGTTTGTGATCATTTTCATAGACGATATCTTAGTGTACTCGAAGAGTCCGGAAGAGCATGAGCAACATTTGAGGGTGGTTATGGAGAAACTGCGAGAGCAGAAGTTGTTTGCCAAGCTGAGCAAGTGTAGCTTTTGGCAACGGCACATTGGGTTCTTGGGTCACATCGTTTCGGACAAGGGAGTGTCTGTGGATCCTGAAAAGATCAAGGCCATTGCGGATTGGCCGAGACCTGAGAATGTGACGGAGATAAGGAGTTTTCTGGGGTTGGCTGGCTACTACAGGCGGTTTGTTAAAGGCTTTGCAAGTATGGCTCAGCCGATGACACGCTTGATCGGGAAGGACATTGAGTTCGTATGGACAGCCGAGTGTGAGGAGTGTTTCTCGAAGCTGAAAGGGATGCTTACAAGTGCACCAGTGTTGGTTCTACCTGAGCCGGATGAGCCATACGCGGTCTACACGGACGCGTCTGGTAAGGGACTAGGTTGTGTCCTAATGCAACACGGGAATGTGATTGCCTATGCGTCAAGGCAGCTAAGGAAGCATGAGGCGAATTATCCTACGTATGACTTAGAGATGGCGATCTTACTTGTATGGTGGGAAGGTTCAGGTGTTCACCGATCATAAGAGTTTGAAGTACATCTTCACTCAACCTGAATTGAATCTGAGGCAACGGAGATGGATGGAGTTAGTCGCTGACTACGATCTGGAGATAACTTATCATCCGGGAAAGGCTAATCTTGTTGCTGATGCATTAAGCCGGAGAAGGGCTAGTGTATCATCTGCTAAAGATGTGGAAGGAGTTGTGAATCTCCTAAGGACGTTAAGGCTGAACGTTCTGACTGAGGATACGGAACCGTTGGGTTTGGGAGCTGCGGATCAGGCTGACTTGTTAACAAGGATCCGGTTAGCTCAAGAGGAGGACGAGAATCTGATTAAGATGTCAAAAGCTGACAAGACCGAGTATCAGACTTCAAACAATGGGACGATTGTGTTGAATGGCCGAGTATGTGTTCCTAACGTTAAAGAGTTAAAGGAAGAGATCCTTAAGGAAGCACATCAGTCTAGGTTTTCTGTTCATCCGGGAATGACCAAGATGTACCGCGACCTGAAAAGGTACTATCATTGGGTCGGGATGAAGCGGGACGTGGTCAAGTGGGTGGCTAGTTGTCCGACATGCCAGTTGATTAAGGTTGAGAACCGGTTTTCGAGTGGTTTGTTGCAAACATTACCAATGCCGGAATGGAAATGGGATATGATCACAATGGACTTTGTGATGGGTTTACCGAAGACTAAGAATAAGCATGACGCGATTTGGCTCATTGTGGATCGACTGACCAAGTCTGCTCATTTCTTACCTATGAAAAAGACGGATGGAGTGGCTAAGCTGGTGGAGTTGTATGTCGATGAGATCGTGAAACTCCATGGCGTGCCAGTGAGTATTGTGTCTGATCGTGATCCGAAGTTTACTTCACGATTCTGGAAAGAGTTCCAAGAAGGGTTTGGGACGAAGGTACACATGAGTACTGCGTATCATCCGCAAACGGATGGTCAGTCTGAGAGGACCATTAGGACGTTAGAGGACATGCTGAGAGCGTGTGTACTGGACTGGGGTGGTAACTGGGATAGACATCTACCGTTGGCTGAGTTCGCGTATAACAACAGTTACCAAGGGAGCATTGATATGTCTCCGTATGAGGCGTTGTATGGACGGCCGTGTAGAACACCGTTGTGTTGGACCCAAGTGGGGGAGCGGAGTGAGTTAGGACCCGCGATAGTAGAGAAGACTACTGAAAAGATTCGGTTTCTGAAAGTCAAGCTGAAAGAGGCTCAAGACCGGCAAAAGAGTTATGCCGATAAGCGCCGTGAGGACTTGGAGTTCAGTGTGGGCGATCTGGTTTATCTGAAGGCTATGACCCACAAGGGGAAAAGCCGAGCAATGTTTGATGCTAAGTTGAGTCTGAGGTACATGGGGCCGTACCGGATTCTGGAAAGGATTGGGGCAGTGGCGTATAAGTTGGACTTACCGCCGGAAATGAGTGCTTACCACGATGTGTTTCACGTGTCGCAGCTGAGAAAGCACATAACCGAACGTGAGAATGTGATATCTGAACCACCTCCGGAGCTGCAAGAGGATCTGACCGTGGAAGGTAGACCGATCCGTGTGGTTGGCCGGAAGGAAAAGGTTAAGCGTGGTAAAGTGGTCAAGATGACCAAAGTTCTGTGGGACTGTAATGGCGACGAGCAAACGACTTGGGAAAAAGAGTCAAGGATGAGTACTAAGTTCCCGAAATGGTTTGAGAAACTTCCTGAGGAAGAGCCGGATTCGAGGACGAATCCAAACTGAGTGGGGGAGAATTGTAGCATCCGCGACCAGAAATCCTAAGTATGGTCGTGCGGGTCATGGGATGACCGTTGTATGTATGTCCGTGGTACGTCTGTGGTACGTCCGTGGTACCGGCCGTGGTACGTCCGTGGTACGTCCGTGGTACGTCCGTGGTACGTCCGTGGTACGTCCGTGGTACGTCCGTGGTACGTCCGTGGTACGTCCGTGGTATGTCTGTGGTACCAAACCGTGGTACGTCCGTGAGGTTAAGTACCGTACTGTGGCTAGGCCGAGTAAATGTTGGGGATTTTGTCTAAGTGTTGAGGAACAAGGCTGTTGGGCCGTGGAACGTGGTTTAACTCGAGGGAAATCAGTTTATCTCGAGTGAAAAGTGTTTTATCCCGTGTTTGGCCGAGCGGTTTAAGTGTGGCCGAGAGAAAAAGGAAAGTTGGCCGGTTTGGCCGAGAGAAACTTGTTTTGGACCGAGAGAAAGTAAAACCGCGCGGGTTAAAGTCGGTTTGGACGGTCGAGCTAGGGCTTTTGGGGTTTTCTCTCTATAAATAAGCTTGTCTCTCGCGGCCGCGTGAGAGAATCACAAGTTATCCCGAGAGAAAGTTCGAGCCGCCGAGAGAAATCCGAGTTCTTCGAGAGATATCTTTGTCCGTCGAGTTTCTGGGGATTTCGTTCGAGAGAAACGAACGGGGAGGGTCGACTTGCCGAGAGAAGTGCATTCGGCCGAGAGATTTCTCGATCGGATCGCGAGAATCCGAGAGATAGTCGAGGTAATCCGTTTTTCACCGAGAGAAATCTGTTCTGTTGAGATTTCACCGTGAGATTTCTGTTCTGGATTGTTTTCACCGAGAGATAATCGAGTTATCTGATTGTAGGCGTGTGTTAGCCGAGAGATCTGAGAGATAGCCGTGAGTTGTTCGATCGGATCGAGAGATATCCGAGAGAAGGAGTTTCTGGCCGAGAGATTTCGGTAAGTGTCGGCTATTTCGTTTCTGGCTTAGTTTCTGTCGACTGTGCCTCGACTAATCTATGTATTTTGGTCTGTTTCCGAGGGAATACAGAATCTTGGTCGAGGAAAAGTTGACGGTTTGTGAGATAGCCGAGAGGAGATTGGATCTCGCGGATTGTGGTCGTACCGCTAGCCGAGGGTTTACGGCTGGGATCGACTGGTTCTGTTTCTGACCAAGTTTCATCCGACTGAAACGTTTGCCTTTGTGTCTAAGGTGAATGTGTGACTGTAGCTTGTATCTGGAACCGTAGGATTGCTAGGTTGTCTGGTTTTTATTGATTGCTTGTGTAAGTAGTGTTTATGCTTAGCAAGATCAATGTGTTTCTGTGATTGTGATTGGTATTGGATACCGTGGTTTATACGTGGTGTCTAACTAGCTGTGTGAATGTCCGGATCGAGTTGCTAGCTCAAGGGGATGTGTGATTCTCGCTTGGAGTAGAACCGAGGCCGTGAGGAAATTCACAAGTGGTGGAGACGATCATAGAACCGTGATTCTGTGCTTGCTTGCTAAGTGATAATGTGAATTGTATAATTGATGTATGAATGTGTTTTCTGGTATTGGCTAGTGGTACGGGATGACCGTACTCACTAAGCATTTATGATAATGCTTATGCCTCTCTTATGTGTTGAGTGTGCAGGTAAGGATGTTATCCGGGACGTTTAGTCTTGAAGGCAGTGAAGAAAGGAGTGGATTAGGACTGGGTTTTGGGGGTTTATTTATCATGAGATTTTCTGGATATTTGGCTTTGCATTTCTGTTATGACTTAGAACGAATTTGGCTAAGTTAGTTTATGTTATATGAACCTTTGTTATCTGGATTTGGAATAATTATGCAATGAGAATGGGCTTGTTATGAATCGAATCTGCTTGTTTAAGTTTAAGAAAAATCTGAAAAATATGCTAAGTATGGAATCTGGTTAGAGTTAGACTCGGTACGACCGGCCTGGTTAGGATTATCAGGTTGGGTCGCTACAGAATCTATCCTAGATTGCAAGATTGAACCATTAGAAAACCCTAAATCTAACCCATCCCCAAGTTCCTAAGAAACTACTCACTAATCATAGTTAAGCCCATCAAATCAAAGATAAGAGCTAAGCTAAACATGATTAGAGAAATGATAATAGGAAATCTAAGAGAGATATTGCATTAAACTTAAAGATCCAAGCAAAATACAAGGTTTTCTCCCAAAGAGGATAAAAGTTTAGGCTAAGAACAAAGAGAATAAAAGTTGAGATAAAAATTAGGTCTAAAGAGTATTTATAGGGGGACCCATAAAAGTGACAAGGAAGGATTCGTCTGTGTTCGGATCGACCAGGCTCGTCGATCCAACTGGTCGATCCGAACCTCTGGTTTCTTGGCTTCTTCTTCTTGGCGTCATAGTTCGACGTCTTGCTCGATCCATGTCCTCGAACCGAACCCTTGGAGAAGTGGTTTCGAGCTGTTCGTCGATCCGTGTCGTCGAACCAGTGCGAGAAATCTTCTTCTTCATCTTCTTGGTGACTTCTTACCCCTCCATGTGCTATGCCATCCTTCTCCAACTCCATTTATGCCGCCATAGCATCCATATCACCTAATCAAGAGTCCAAAAGCAACAAAATATGCAAAGAATATGCAAAGACACCTAGAACTCTAAATGATCAAAATGCAATACAATGATGCTTAATTAGGTTCCTAAATGATAAGAAACTTACACTAAATAGAGGGAAATATGATGCAAAATATAGACATATCATGATTCCATCCTCTTGTAGTCCAGTGAAGTCGAGATGATAGAAATCTTCAAGTGTCTTCCCGTGGTTGGCTCCCAAAATGTCTTCTTGCTCCATTTGCTCTCTCTCGGCTTCAAGGCTTGTTTTCGTGGTATCTTGAGGCTCATAAGTGATATCCACGAGATTCTTGGTGCTATGGGCTCCATTTCCTGCCAAGTACACATACTTACCTTGGGCTGTACGAGGCTGGTTATCCTTGAGGCTCAGCCTTGCAAAATCGTCCAATATGTCTATTTTGGGTGCGATGGAGATATCTTTGAGGTCGGCTTGTGGTGGTGTGTTTCTGAACGTGTCTCCCAGCTCCATTGTATTCAGGAGGGTTTCCACAGCTACATTGAACCCTTCTCTAAGCCTCCTGGTCTTGGACCGTGTCATTGGTGAGGACTTGACCGTTGGTACATGCTCGTTGGTCTCAGCTAGGTCGATGTCCTCATCATTTCTTTTTGGTAATCACTTAGGTTGTTAGCTGTTAGAAAACCTCCCTTCTCTATTAGCTTAGCTTAGCATAGTTCTCTATATCTCAAGTGTCATTAGCTTCCCATGTGGATTGACATCTCAAATACTACAATGACATGTGTGTTTGAGGATTGACCAAAGGTTGAAAACCTCTGCATCAGGGATAGGAATGGAGAATCCTTATGATCATTTGGACTCCTTTGAGCGGTTGTGCAACACATTTAGGATTGAAGGTGTGCCCGAAGATAGTATCAAGCTCATTTTGTTTTCATTTTCACTTGGAGAAAAGGCAAGCAAATGGGAGAGAGCTATACCATCTCACTTGCTCAATTCTTGGGATGATTGCAAAAGGATCTTCCTTCTAAGGTTCTATCCCACACAAAAAAACAGTCCAAATTAGGAGAGACATTTTGAGGTTTAAGCAAGGCATCCTTGAGACCTTTCATGAGGCATGGGAGAGACTAAGAGGATACACTAGGGATTGTCCCCATCATGGGGTTCAAGAAAGAAGCTATCCTTAGCAGTTTCTATTGGGGAGTTGATAAGAAGCACAAATGGACATTGGATGTAGCTAGCAAAGGGTGTTTTGCAAACCTCACCATGGAACAAGGAGAGCTACTTGTTGAGAACTTGGCTAATAATGATGAAAGCTACAATGAAAGGCATGATACAGCCTGTGGCGACCCGACCCGGCAATCTGAACCGCGGCCGTTCCTCCCACCGAACATCCTATCCGCCATTCTATACTTAGTCAAATTTCGAGTTTTTAATTCTTTTTAGCAATTCCGTTTAACAAGCGATTAAACCAAAACAATGCCTTTCATTAAACTTGAATAAAACACTTGACAAGATTCGGGGTTCATAAATCATAAAAACACGGTTTGCTAGCAATGCAACACGTCATCTAGTTCCAACCTAAACGGAAAACACCAAGGCCCATAAAACGAACAACAAATTCAACGATTAAATAAATAGAACCCCCGATCCATCCATGTCCATCACAGCCGCCGGTCTCGCTCCACTTACTTCTTAGATCCTTGACACGCCTAGAAACACATTGGTCGGAAGAAAACTCGGTGAAACTCGCTTGGAAACGAAGATAGTCGATTGCCCTAGAGATTTCTCGGCTATCGCTTGTCCGTAGCTTTCTCTCCTCGGCTATCTCTCGATCCGTTCACTTTCCTTCAACCCAAACTCAGATTCTCTCGGCGATAGTCGGATCCGTACGGCTAACTCTTGATCTCTCTCGGCTATCTCTCGGGATACTCGTGATATCAGGGTTTTCTCTCGACTAATCTCTCTCTCTCGCTCTATTTCCTTGAAAATGCGGCAGCCGAGAGAAAAGTCTCAAAAACTCTTATATACTCGCAAAACCCTAGGTAACTCGGCCATAACCGACGTTTCCTAGTTCTAGTAGGACTTATCCCGGTTAGCTCCGACTTTTCCTCGACTAAAGCCCGTACCGGCTCGAACATCCGCGCGATTAATCTGATTTAAGCCGACTTAAGTCACGGCCCACGGCCCAGCTTCCTTTCTCTCGGCCGTTTTCTTTTTCTCTCGGCCAGTATCCTTTTTCTCTCGGCCAGACCAAACCGCCTCGATCATACTCGCGAGATTTCCCGTTCCGCCTTGGAAAATTCCGGTTTTCATCGAGAGAATTCTCGGCCCACGGGCCAAGCCCCTTTTCTTCCGACACTTAGTCGTTTTCTCGACACTTTCAGATTTTCACTCGGACCTATCCTTTCTTCTCTCGGATATAGTATGTCCCTCTCGGCTATATCCCCCATCTTGTTTCTCAATGTCCTCATTGAATTTGGATGGATGTGCTCTAGGAGGGAGTGCTTTACCACTTCTCAAGATGATGGCATTGATAGATTTTTGGGGCCCACAAATTGGAGAAGTTCCATTATTCTCCATGTGTTGTATTTTAGAACTCAATGTTGCAAACTTAGAGTTGAGGTCACTGTAAGAGCAATCCACCTTGTGGCCCATGTCTTCTATCCTCTTGTTCATTTCCTTGGTCCCATTGGTTTGCTTGAAGACTTACCGGTTATGATAGGGAACGTCGAGGTGCCTACCGATTTTGTGGTACTATAAATGGATGAAGAACCAAGGGATCCATTGATATTTGGGACACCTTTCTTAGCCACATCAGGAGCAATCATTGATGTTAGGAAGGGCAAAATTGATTTACACTTGGGAAAGAACTTTGTGCTCAAGTATGACATCAATGATGCTTTGAAGAAGCCTACCATTGAGGGTCAATCTTTTTGGGTTGAAACAATGGATCAACTAGATGATGAATACCTTGAAGAGCTAGCCATGGAAGACCATCTACAAGTAGTCTTGACAAAAGAGCATGGCGAGAATGGGTATCTACATGGGGCAAGCTTGGGATACTTGAAGTTACTTGATTCACACAAGCCTCTAGAAGAAGATGATTCCTTCATGGAGCTTAGGCACAAGACAAAAGGAGGATGTGTGATTGAAGAGATAAGCTCCTTAGGCATTGAGCATGAGGACGAGATGATGGCTAGCATGAACAAGCCTAGCATTGAAGGGGATTGGAGTGAGCTCAAAGCGCCAAAGGTGGAGCTCAAACATCTTCCAAAAGGGTTAAGGTACGCTTTCTTAGGTCCTAACTCTTCTTACCCTGTCATTGTCAATGAAAGCTTGAGTAAAGATGAACTATCCTCCCTTTTGTGCGAATTGAGAAAGTTTAGGAGAGCCATTGGTTATTCTTTGGATGACATCAAACGCATATGGTCTCCTTCTCTTTGCACACATAGGATACATCTAGAAGATGAATCTATGATTTTTATAGAACATCAAATAAGGTTAAATCCTAATTTGAAAGAAGTTGTAAAGAAAGAGATTCTCAAGCTTCTAGATGCGGGTGTTATCTATCCAATTTCGGATAGCACATGGGTTTCACCTGTCCATGGTGTGCCTAAAAAGGGAGGAATCACTGTGGTTAAGAATGAAAAGGATGAACTAATACCTACTAGAACCATAACTGGCCATATGATGTGCATTGATTATAGAAAACTTAATTTGGCCACAAGGAAAGACCATTTCCCTCTCCCTTTCATTGACAAAATGTTAGAAAGATTGACCAATCACTCATTCTATTGTTTCCTAGATGGGTATAGTGGTTTCTTTCAAATCCCAATCCATCCACATGATCAAGAAAAAACCACATTCACTTGTCCATATGGAACATTTGCATATAGGAGAATGCCTTTTGAACTTTGTAATGCTCCTACTAGTTTTCAAAGATGTATGATGTCCATATTTTCTAATTTGATTGAGGAGATGGTGGAGGTCTTTATGGATGATTTCTCGGTCTATGGTTCCTTTGGTGTTTGCTTGTCTAATTTGTGCAGGGTTTTGGAGAGATGTAAAGAAACAAATCTTGTGCTCAACTGGGAGAAATGCCACTTCATGGTTAGAGAAGGGATAGTGATTGGTCACAAAAACTTAGAGAGTGGTATTGAGGTTGACAAAGCCAAGATAGAAGTTATGATGAGCTTGGCACCTCCAAGCAATGTGAAAGACATAAGGAGTTTTTTGGGTCATGCTAGGTTCTATAGAAGGTTCATTAAGGACTTCTCCAAAATAGCAAGACCACTAACAAGACTACTTTGCAAGGAGGCCGAGTTTGGGTTTGATGATGAGTGCCTTGAATCATTTTTGAAGATCAAGGAAGTTCTTGTGAGTGCTTCAATAGTGCAAGCACAAGATTAGGATCTTCCTTTTGAGATCATGTGCGATGCAAGTGATTATGCTGTGGGAGCTGTTCTTGGCCAAAGGAAGGACAATAAACTTCATGTCATATACTATGCATGTAGAACTTTGGATGACATTCAAGTGAAGTATGCAACAACTGAAAAGGAGCTCTTGGCTGTGGTGTTTGCCTTTGAAAAGTTTAGAAGCTATCTAGTTGGGTCTAAGGTTGTAGTCTACACGGATCATGCAGCTTTGAGGTACATCTATGCGAAAAAGGAAACAAAACCAAGACTCCTTAGATGGATACTTCGTCTACAAGAGTTTGACATGGAAATAGTTAACAAGAAGGGCATTGAAAATGGCGTGGCTGATCACTTATCAAGGATGAGGATTGAAGAGCTCATTCCTATTAATGATTCTCTTCCCGAAGAGCAAATGATGTTGATTAAGGTCTTGGAAGAAGGATACCACTTGGGAATGAAGCTAGAAGAAGCCAAGAGCTTGAAGGAAGGATGTCTTCCTTGGTATGCAGATTTTGTAAACTATTTGGTGTGTAGTGATGTGCCTCCCAACCTAGATGCCTACTTTAAGAAGAAATTCTTTAGGGATGTGTCTCACTACTATTAGGATACCTTACCTTTTCAAGAGGTGCTCAGATGGTCTCTATAGAAGATGCATAGCTCAAGAGGAGAAAAGCAACATCTTGTTCCATTGTCATGGGTCAGTTTATGGTGGACATTTTGCCACATTTAAAACAGCAACCAAGGTGCTTCAAGCAGGGTTTTGGTGGACAAGTTTGTTTAAAGATGATCATGCCTACAAATCCACATGTGAAGCACGTCAAAAAAAGGGTAACACAAGCAAGAGAGATGAGATGCCACAAAACCCAATCTTGAAAGTGGATTTGTTTGATGTTTGGGGCATAGATTTCATGGGACCTTTTCCGTCCTCCTATGGCAACAAATACATCTTAGTTGTTGTGGACTATTGATAACTAGCTTTTTAGCAGGTTAAACAAAACCTAAAGCTTGTCTATGTCATTGTAATACTTCAGGTGTCAAACCAACCTTGGGGTGAAAGCTACTAAGATTACAAGAGATTGATTGAAGCTAAGTACAATTCGGTTAATTTGGGGAACAAACCAAAATAAAGTACTTATGGTTAATAAAAAGATTTGAAAACAATTTTAAAATCACTACAATAGAGTTACACAACTACTAGATGACTTATAAATAATAAAACAACTAATCCACTAATTTAATAAATTCAAGATATAAAACCGGATTTTAATAACAGATTTGATGGTGAGTAGCTAGATAATTGAGAACTATTTATAAAAATCAAACTACTATAAATTTAACTCCAGGCAGTAAAATAAGATACTAAGCAATTTCTAAAATGATTAAAAGAGCAAGAACACAATTTATAGATTTATGAAATTATATTGCAATAATAAACTATTTAATAAGAAAGTTAAACAAACACAAAACTAGAGGAAAAAGGTTTTTATTTCTTTTGGTTTTCAAAATACTAAAACAGATTTAAGGTTGGGAATCATCTTTAAGAAGGTTGAAAGTTCAAACTTGGGGTTTTTGAAAATATATTTTTACTCTTTTTAGTTAATTCTCTAAACCTTAAGAAACTAAAATAGAATTATCCATGATGTGTGGTATAATTCCTTTCTTCACCCTTTCCTCCTAACCCATGATGTTTAGTGGAAAGATAGGGTGAAGAACATTAAGAATGGATCTTAAAAAAATGGTTTAACTAGCTCCCTAAACATCCATGATGTGTGGGAAAGGATGAGCTAGTCTCTTGGATTTGGTTTTAAGGGATTTCCTATGTCTTGTTAGGATAAGGAAACCCCTGGATTAAAGAGACCTCCAAGGAGAATCTCTAGACCTTAAAAACCCCAAATCCAAGAAGAGATTTGAAGTAAGCACAAGATAAAAACAAACCCAAGAATTTTAACCTTCAACCTCCTTTTTCATCCCAACCTCAAACCTTTGGTGGTTTACTCACAAATCATGTTTTTACCTCTTTTAAACATAAGTTTAGAGTTAAGAAACATGATCTATGGGGTTAAGAAGAAAAAGCTTTGGAATAGGAATAATTTAAATACTAGCTAAAGCGAAAATACAAGAATTTTTACAAAGTCTTAAGTAAGAATTAAGAAGAAAGACTTGACATTAGAATAAAAATTAAAAAGAGATTTTATAAAAACTATAAGTAACTTATAAAAAAAAAACTAAGAATACTTAAAAATACTCAAGAACTAGAGAAACTTACAAGAACACTCAAAAGAGAGAATAAGAGTATTTCTTGATTTATTTAGACTAAGAAGAGTTGATTGAAAACTTGAATGAAAAACTGAATGATTTATTACAAGCACACACATACTCTTTATATAGAGTTTTAAATATGCCTCTTGGCCTAAAAAGAGGGGTTAAGGGGCAAGAGACAAGGGGCAAGGGACAAGGGACCTATCTAATCCCACTTTTACTAAAGCATAAACACTTTTTTTAGCAACTTGCAAATGATATCTTTTGGTTCGGGTGCATGGATTGATCGATCTGTATCTTTTGCACTACTGCACAGTTTGACTTGAAATCACCGCCCAATGAAAGCTAACACAATTTCCTAAGACTTTCATGAAGAACTTCAAGGCTAAATCGCAATTAAAACCCTTCATACGAGCTGATCTTTCAGTTTAACGAAATTGGTCGCCAAATCCATAGAATAACCTGAAATGATGCATATATACAAAAGAAAATGCAAATGCTAATGCAAATGTTCTAAATCCTATAAATGATTAAATACTAAGATTATACTTAGTTATAAATGAAATATGGATGAAAACTTATTATAAATGTATGATAAATATATAGAAAATATGAGTATATCAACTCCCCCAAACTTGCCTTTTGCTTGCCCTCAAGCAAACAAAATTCAAGCCAGGAAGAGATGATTAAAAACGGGGACTCAAATCCAAAAGTGTTTTTCAAATGTATCAATTCAAAGGTCCTTGTTCTCAGTTCTAGGATGCAGTACATAAGCATTTACTCAAAAGGACTTAGCCATAATCATTACATATTGAAATTCAAATCATGACTTGTTTATTCCAAGCAATCCAAGAATCAAAACCTTTAACATTCATTAAGAGCTCCAAACCGTGAATCACACTTGTGCAATTTAAAACCGAATACATTTGGCAAGGGTTAAGGTTATGAGATAAAAATGATCTCATTCAAATGGGTACTCCAAGCAATGGTTTCTCTCAAAAAAAATGTTTGAACTTATACATAATGCTAAAGGTAAAAGGCAATGCATGCATACATGACTAGACTCACATCTACCCAAGTACACTAACAATGATCCTAATCCCTCTCTCAATCTTTTTTATATTTTCCAAGCTCACTCACCCTCTAGAAACTACCAAATCAACAAGGCTATTCACGCCAAGCTTAAACCCACAAGAACTTCATAAAACACTTTCTTTTCTTAGGGAAATTTCTTAAACCTTGCTTAAGGCTAGTGGTATGGTCATAAATATTAGCTCTTTTTCTTTCCTTAGATAGCTTTCTAAAAATATTTCTTTTATGCATTTGGCCTCTAGGGCTCTTTTTTCTTTGCTTGAGCTTTTTCTTATCAAGATTTAACCACTAGAAATATGTATCCCTTTTTCATCTTTTTCCTTAACACCTTCTCATTCTCAAACCCGTGAACTCCCAATTCCTAATCAAGCTTAAAACTAGCTCTAAAATGCAAAGCTAGCATCAATATGAGAGCCTAAACATGTCGCCCTAAACCTAACACTTTATGCCAAGTTCAAACAGAAAATAAGGCCTCACAATTTGCAATCACACAAGAATTTTGTCTTGAAATAAGGCAAGGGTCAAGGTGTGGTATTCTATTTAGGCTTATAAGAGAGTGGTGAAGTGAATAAGAAAGCCTAAATATTTTTTTTGTAATCCATGTATTCTTTTCCAAATGCACAAGTATGATAATTAGATGTTCATGTTAAGGTTCCGATTTATAGGTAAGGATTCAATTCATGCTTGTTTCAACTTTAAGCACCGAAAATCAAGTCAAATGATCCAAGTATGGTTAGAACTTAATTTCAAAGTTGTGAAAAGCATCAAAGAACTACTAATTAGGGCCTTGAACCAACACATGAGCTTAAAACACTTTTTAAGGAAAAACTTTCATCATTGCCCCCTATGCATATGAATGATGCATCCTATATGATAAAAAATCTAGACTCAATCCTACAATTTTTACAATGCAAATGTAAGCTATATGAATATTTGTTTTGAAATTTTTAAGAATTTTTCTGATTTTTTTGTGTTTTTTTTTTTTTTTTTTTTTTTTTTTTTTTTTTTTTTTTTTTTTTTTTTTTTTTTTTTTTTTTTTTTTTTTTTTTTTTTTTTTTTTTTTTTTTTTTTTTTTTTTTTTTTTTTTTTTTTTTTTTTTTTTTTTTTTTTTTTTTTTTTTTTTTTTTTTTTTTTTTTTTTTTTTTTTTTTTTTTTTTTTTTTTTTTTTTTTTTTTTTTTTTTTTTTTTTTTTTTTTTTTTTTTTTTTTTTTTTTTTTTTTTTTTTTTTTTTTTTTTTTTTTTTTTTTTTTTTTTTTTTTTTTTTTTTTTTTTTTTTTTTTTTTTTTTTTTTTTTTTTTTTTTTTTTTTTTTTTTTTTTTTTTTTTTTTTTTTTTTTTTTTTTTTTTTTTTTTTTTTTTTTTTTTTTTTTTTTTTTTTTTTTTTTTTTTTTTTTTTTTTTTTTTTTTTTTTTTTTTTTTTTTTTTTTTTTTTTTTTTTTTTTTTTTTTTTTTTTTTTTTTTTTTTTTTTTTTTTTTTTTTTTTTTTTTTTTTTTTTTTTTTTTTTTTTTTTTTTTTTTTTTTTTTTTTTTTTTTTTTTTTTTTTTTTTTTTTTTTTTTTTATGCAAATTTATTTTATGTTATGCATGAAGACTCAAAGATGTAAAAACAAAATAAGATCCAAATAAAAATATGTCAAAGCACACACTCTCCCCCAAACTTGAATGACACCGTCTCGGTGTTAAACAAATTCAAGAGAAGACACAAAAAAAATAAAAATAAAAATGCATGTTATATACAAAGTTTGGCGTTTTTGGTACCTTGAGTTTGCTCTGGTTCTCCTGCTATTTCTTGGCGTGTCATGGAGTATGCCCTTGTCCTTCTTGGCCCTTGTTTCCTTGGACCTACACACTTAAAGCAGAAAGCATAAAGTTGAAACAAAATATATACAATGATAGTCATGGGATTGCCTCCCAAGTGCGCTTGTTTTAAGTCTCTGAGCTTGACTTTACCGGATTTAGGCTGGTTGTGGGTCTTGGAGAGGCAACGTGGTGCTCTCCTTGTTGCAGTCACTCGCCATGTAGGGCTTGACTCTATGCCCATTCACTGTAAAGTTCTCTCCATTCTTTCCAAGCAAAGTAATGGCTCCATATGGTAGTACTTCTTTAATCTCATACGGCCCGGACCACCTAGACTTGAGCTTTCCGGGGAACAGCTTCAATCTTGAGTTATAGAGTAGAACCATGCTTCCTTCTTGCAACTCCTTGCGCACCAGCTTCTTGTCATGAAAGGCCTTGGTCCTTTCCTTGTAAATCTTGGCGCTCTCATAAGCATCCATCCTTATCTCATCAAGCTCTTGAAGTTGTACCAGTCGTTTCTCTTGAGCTGTTTTGAGATTGTAGTTGAGTTGCTTCACGGCCCAAAGAGCCTTGTGCTCTAATTCCACAGGAAGGTGACAAGACTTGCCATAGAGGAGGTTAAAAGGCGTGGTTCCAATGGGAGTTTTGTAGGCTGTTCTATACGCCCAAAGAGCGTCATCAAGCTTGCTAGACCAATCCTTTCTAGTGACTCCCACGGTCCTCTCTAGTATAGTCTTGATTTGTCTATTTGAAACCTCTACTTGGCCGCTTGTTTGAGGGTGATAGGGCGTGGCCACCTTGTGCTTAACACCATGTTTTCTCAAGAGACCTTCAAAAACCTTGTTGATGAAGTGGCTGCCTCCATCGCTAATAACCACCTTAGGGACTCCAAATCTTGGAAAGATGATTGTTTTGAAGAGTTTAAGTACCACCTTTGAATCGTTTGTTGGTGAGGCCATGGCTTCCACCCATTTAGACACATAGTCTACTGCTACAAGAATGTACTTGTTGCCATATGATGATGGAAACGGGCCCATAAAATCGATCCCCCATACGTCGAAGATCTCTACTTCAAAGATTGGCGATTGTGGCATCTCGTTTCTTTTGGTGATGTTCCCGGTTCTTTGGCATGCTTCACATGACTTGATGAATTCATGCGCATCTTTGAAGAGTGTAGGCCACCAAAACCCAGCTTGGAGAACCTTTGTAGCAGTCTTGAAACTCGCAAAATGTCCCCCATAGGTCATACCGTGGCAATGTAGAAGTATGTCTCTCGCTTCTTCTCTTGTGACGCATCTTCGGTACATACTGTCCACACACCTTTTGTACAGGTAAGGTTCATCCCAGAAGTAGTGTGAGACGTCTCTCATGAATTTCTTCTTGTGGTACCGGTCCAGATGAGTAGGCTCTTCCCCACAAGCTAAGAAGTTGACAATATCCGCATACCAAGGGAGATTTTCTTCTTTTAGGCTCAAAACTTCTTCAAGTGTGTCTTCTAGCTTCGCACATACCACGGTATTGATCATCATGAGCTGCTCTTCAGGGAGTGAGTCGTCTAAAGGTAGGATTTCTTCCACTCTCATCCTAGAAAGATGATCCGCAACACCATTCTCTATACCCTTCTTGTCTTTGATCTCCATATCAAACTCTTGCAAGAGAAGGATCCATCTCAAGAGTCTAGGCTTGGTGTCTTTCTTGGAGTATATGTATCTCAAGGCAGCATGGTCAGTATACACAATGACCTTAGAACCCACCAAGTAAGATCTAAACTTCTCAAAAGCAAAGACCACGGCTAGAAGCTCTTTTTCGGTGGTTGCATACTTGACTTGTGCATCATCCAAGGTGCGGCTTGCATAGTAGATTACATGCAACTTTTTGTCCTTCCTCTGACCCAAGACAGCACCCACAGCATAGTCGCTTGCATCGCACATGATCTCGAAGGGAAAGTCCCAATCCGGTGCTTGTACTATCGGTGCGGTTACTAGCGCGCCTTTGATGGTCTTGAACGCTTGGTGGCATTCTTCATCAAAGTTGAACTCAGCTTCTTTGCATAGTAGCCTTGTAAGGGGACGTGCTAGCTTGGAAAAATCTTTGATGAACCTTCTGTAGAAGCCAGCGTGCCCCAAGAAACTTCTAATTCCTTTCACGTTAGCCGGAGGTGCCAAAGTAACCATCACTTCCACCTTTGCTCTATCCACTTCAATGCCTTTTCCTGAGATCTTGTGACCAAGGACAATCCCCTCTGTTACCATGAAATGGCATTTCTCCCAGTTGAGCACGAGATTGGTCTCCTCACACCTCTTGAGTACCTTGCACAAATTAGACAAACAAATACCAAAGGAAGAGCCATACACGGAGAAATCATCCATGAATACCTCAACCATCTCCTCAATCAAATCAGAAAATATAGACATCATGCATCTTTGAAATGTAGCAGGAGCATTACATAAACCAAAAGGCATTCTCCTATATGCATATGTTCCATAAGGACAAGTAAATGTTGTCTTTTCTTGGTCATTTGGATGAATCGGGATTTGAAAGAAGCCACTATAACCGTCTAGAAAACAGTAATAGGGGTGGTTGGCTAATCTTTCCAACATTTGATCAATGAATGGCAGTGGGAAGTGATCTTTTCTAGTGGCTTTGTTGAGTTTCCTATAGTCAATGCACATTCTATGGCCGGTTATAACTCTAGTAGGAATTAACTCATCTTTTTCGTTTTTTATCACCGTGATTCCCCCCTTTTTAGGCACGACATGGACTGGTGAGATCCAAGTGCTATCACTTATGGGGTATATCACGTTGGCCTCTAAGAGTTTTAGGATTTCCTTTTTAACAACTTCTTTCAAGTTCGGGTTTAATCGCCTTTGATGTTCAATAGAAGAAGTGTTCTCATCATCTAAATGAATCCTATGAGTGCAAAGTAATGGTGAAAGGCCCTTGATGTCACTTAAAGAGTACCCAATGGCCTTTCTATACTTCCTCAACTCCCTCAGGAGAGAGTCTAACTCATCATCATTTAGATTATCATTGACAATGACCGGGTATGTCTCATTTGATCCTAAGAAAGCGTACCTTAGACCAATTGGTAGCTGCTTGAGGTCCACCTTTGGGGCTAGTAGCTCGCTCCATTCCTCCTCTTGATTCTTGTTGAGATCGCTGTCCTCATTTGCTTTCTTAGACCCCGAGTCATGAGCCTCCATACTTGCTTCTTCAAGCGTCTGCCCCGCCATGATCGAGTTGATGGGTCGATCGGCTAGTCGTTCTTCCTTCGATCGAGCGGGAGATCGTGTTCGCCGGTCGATCTCTTCTTTGGATCGTGTGGATTGATCGATCAGGCCGTCGATCTTGTCGTTAGATCGAGTGAGTGGCTCGATCTCTTGGTCGATCTCCTTGACAGTTTTGCGAGAGTCAAGGATGCGAATGTATTCTTGGGTCTGATTACTTAGGTAACCGTACTCTCCACACTCCTTTGTCAGCGCCACTAGTAGATGATCTTCTTGACCCAATTCTTCTAGCAATTCATCAGCTAAAAGATCCATAGCTTCTATGTAGAAGACTTGTCCATCGATTGTCGGTTTCTTCAAAACCTCATTAATATCGAAGTTGAGCTTGACGTCCTTGCCCAAGTGCAATGAAATTTTGCCATTCTTGACGTCAATTATAGCTCCAGCAGTTGCCAAGAACGGTCTTCCAAGGATAAGGGGATCCTTAGGTTCTTCATCCATTTCAAGAACAACAAAGTCCGTGGGGACACTCACATTGCTTATCCTCACCGGTAAGTCTTCAAGCATTCCTACCGGGAGCCTTACACTTCGGTCGGCCAAGATCAACGAGATTCTGCACTCCTTAAACTTGGTGAAGCCTAGCTTCTTTGCTATGGAGTAGGGCATTAGATTAATGCTTGCCCCTAAGTCGCACAAACAGTTGCTAAACCTCAACGACCCTAGCGCACAGGGTATTGTGAACGAGCCTGGATCTCCTAGCTTTTTCGGTGCTATCTCCTTGTGGATGATTGCGCTGCATTCTTGGCTCAACACCATGACCTCTTGGCAACCCTTAGCTGACTTGGTGAGTGTATCCTTTAGAAACTTGGCGTACTTCGGCACCATGGCTAAACAATCGAGTAGTGGCAATTTCAGCTCCACGTTTTTCAAATGTTTTTCAAATAAGGCTCTTTGCTTCTCTACCAGCTGCTTCTTGAAGCGTCCAGGGAAGGGAAGCTTCGGTTTGTAAGGTGGAGGTACGAAGATAGTTCTTTCTTTGCTCGTTTCCCCCACTTGTTTTTCCGAAACCGCTTCCTTGCCTTTCTTTGCCCTTTCGATGTAGACATTGTCGAAGGTGATCTCTTGATCATTTGAAAGATCACTCTCCCCCTCTTGAACCACAATGTCCTCATTGTCTTTTGCTGTAGACGTTGGGGCTACTTCCTTACCACTCCTTAGAGTGATAACATTTGCATATTCCTTGGGATTTGTTTCGCATTGGCCGGGTAGTGTAGCTTGGTTGCTTGTACTTCCTTTTCCTTTCTCCAACTGGCGAATCTTGTTGTTGATGTTGCTTATCTGTGTAGAGACTTCAGTAAGGGAGGAATCTAGCCGGTTGTTCATGTCCGCAATGTTTTTATTTGTCGCGGCTTGGCCTTGGATAAGTTGTTGTAACATCGCTTGTGTTGGGTCATTATGTGGCGGTTGATGTTGTTGTTGCTGTGGCACGAAACCAGGAGGATAAGCTTTGTTTCCAGGCTGCTGGTTCCCTTGGTAGTTTCCTTGTCTTTGACCTTGGTACCCACCGTTCTGTGAAAAACCTCCTTTGTTGTAAGGAACAAACGGTTTTGCTTGATTTGTTTGTTGTGGAGGGTAGACTTGGTCCTTTGGATTTTCCACATTTGTACTTCTATAAGATAAGTTGCTGTTGTTTCCTTGGTACCTTGGGGCGTATCCTTGTGGCTTAGGATAGTCTTGACCTCCAACCCAATTTGCTTCCTCAAATTCTTCTTCACTTCTTCTTTGACACAAGTCCGCGGCTTCATCCACGAAGTGGACATGTTTGGTGTTGGCAAGCATCATCTTGTCGATTTTCTCATGGAGTGATTTTAATTCTTTTTTGTGTGCTTCCAGTTCATGTCCTCTTGGTGCTCTGTCATAGTCTTCAGAGTAATTTCCATCACTCAAAGCGAGGTTGTCAATGAGCTCCATACCATCGTGGACATCTTGGCCAAGAAAGTTCCCTCGGCTTGCCGTGTCAAGTAGCATTCGAATTTTGGGCAAGGCTCCACGGTATATAGTGATCAATAGAGTTTCTTCACTGAAGCCGTGGTGAGGACACTGGATGGTGTAGTCCTTGAAACGCTCCATTGCTTCACTAAAGCTTTCATTGTGTTTTTGAGTGAAGCTACTTATCTCGCTTCTAAGCCGAGCGGTTCGAGCACTTGAGAAAAATTTTGAGAGAAAGGCCTTCTTGCACTCTATCCAGGACGTGATGGTGCCTTGTGGTAATGTTTTCTCCCAATGCCTTGCCTTATCCCCAAGAGAGAAGGGAAAAAGTCGCAGTTTGAAGGCATCCTCGCTTACGCCGTTGATTTTGATCATTCCGCACACTTGGTCGAAGTTGTCCAAGTGCTCCAATGGGTCTTCCATAGCCAGGCCGTGGAATTTGCTGTTTTGCACCATAGAGACGAAGCCAGGCTTGATCTCAAAGTAGTTGTTTTGGACCGGTGGGGGCGTGATGCCGAAGCGATTGGTGTGTGTGTTCGGTGCATCACCGGCTCCAATGATGCGTGGTGCCCTTTGTGGATGGTAAGGCTGTCCGATCTCTCTGCCAGCAGGAGCGTGTTGAGGTGGATCCTCCTCCTGGTCATGGTCAGCCATTACTTCTTGATGGTACTCTTCGATATCAAGTAGGAGTCTCTCCCTCCTATGTCTTGCGTTCCCAACCTGATGGATGTTGTCCAGTGCTGCTAATAGGTTGTTGTCACCTCTAGACCTCAGGTTCATGTACCTGAAAACACAAGGAGAATAGGAACAAAATTAGTAACCAAAGAGAAATAAAAAACTTAGGCTCCACTAATCTCCAAATCTTAATAATTTCAATTTAAACCCAAGTTTGGCAACGGCGCCATTTGATAACTAGCTTTTTAGCAGGTTAAACAAAACCTAAAGCTTGTCTATGTCATTGTAATACTTCAGGTGTCAAACCAACCTTGGGGTGAAAGCTACTAAGATTACAAGAGATTGATTGAAGCTAAGCACAATTCGGTTAATTTGGGGAACAAACCAAAATAAAGTACTTATGGTTAATAAAAAGATTTGAAAACAATTTTAAAATCACTACAAGAGAGTTATACAACTACTAGATGACTTATAAATAATAAAACAACTAATCCACTAATTTAATAAATTCAAGATATAAAACCGGATTTTAATAACAGATTTGATGGTGAGTAGCTAGATAATTGAGAACTATTTATAAAAATCAAACTACTATAAATTTAACTCCAGGCAGTAAAATAAGATACTAAGCAATTTCTAAAATGATTAAAAGAGCAAGAACACAATTTATAGATTTATGAAATTATATTGCAATAATAAACTATTTAATAAGAAAGTTAAACAAACACAAAACTAGAGGAAAAAGGTTTTTATTTCTTTTGGTTTTCAAAATACTAAAACAGATTTAAGGTTGGGAATCATCTTTAAGAAGGTTGAAAGTTCAAACTTGGGGTTTTTGAAAATATATTTTTACTCTTTTTAGTTAATTCTCTAAACCTTAAGAAACTAAAATAGAATTATCCATGATGTGTGGTATAATTCCTTTCTTCACCCTTTCCTCCTAACCCATGATGTTTAGTGGAAAGATAGGGTGAAGAACATTAAGAATGGATCTTAAAAAAATGGTTTAACTAGCTCCCTAAACATCCATGATGTGTGGGAAAGGATGAGCTAGTCTCTTGGATTTGGTTTTAAGGGATTTCCTATGTCTTGTTAGGATAAGGAAACCCCTGGATTAAAGAGACCTCCAAGGAGAATCTCTAGACCTTAAAAACCCCAAATCCAAGAAGAGATTTGAAGTAAGCACAAGATAAAAACAAACCCAAGAATTTTAACCTTCAACCTCCTTTTTCATCCCAACCTCAAACCTTTGGTGGTTTACTCACAAATCATGTTTTTACCTCTTTTAAACATAAGTTTAGAGTTAAGAAACATGATCTATGGGGTTAAGAAGAAAAAGCTTTGGAATAGGAATAATTTAAATACTAGCTAAAGCGAAAATACAAGAATTTTTACAAAGTCTTAAGTAAGAATTAAGAAGAAAGACTTGACATTAGAATAAAAATTAAAAAGAGATTTTATAAAAACTATAAGTAACTTATAAAAAAAAAACTAAGAATACTTAAAAATACTCAAGAACTAGAGAAACTTACAAGAACACTCAAAAGAGAGAATAAGAGTATTTCTTGATTTATTTAGACTAAGAAGAGTTGATTGAAAACTTGAATGAAAAACTGAATGATTTATTACAAGCACACACATACTCTTTATATAGAGTTTTAAATATGCCTCTTGGCCTAAAAAGAGGGGTTAAGGGGCAAGAGACAAGGGGCAAGGGACAAGGGACCTATCTAATCCCACTTTTACTAAAGCATAAACACTTTTTTTAGCAACTTGCAAATGATATCTTTTGGTTCGGGTGCATGGATTGATCGATCTGTATCTTTTGCACTACTGCACAGTTTGACTTGAAATCACCGCCCAATGAAAGCTAACACAATTTCCTAAGACTTTCATGAAGAACTTCAAGGCTAAATCGCAATTAAAACCCTTCATACGAGCTGATCTTTCAGTTTAACGAAATTGGTCGCCAAATCCATAGAATAACCTGAAATGATGCATATATACAAAAGAAAATGCAAATGCTAATGCAAATGTTCTAAATCCTATAAATGATTAAATACTAAGATTATACTTAGTTATAAATGAAATATGGATGAAAACTTATTATAAATGTATGATAAATATATAGAAAATATGAGTATATCAACTCCCCCAAACTTGCCTTTTGCTTGCCCTCAAGCAAACAAAATTCAAGCCAGGAAGAGATGATTAAAAACGGGGACTCAAATCCAAAAGTGTTTTTCAAATGTATCAATTCAAAGGTCCTTGTTCTCAGTTCTAGGATGCAGTACATAAGCATTTACTCAAAAGGACTTAGCCATAATCATTACATATTGAAATTCAAATCATGACTTGTTTATTCCAAGCAATCCAAGAATCAAAACCTTTAACATTCATTAAGAGCTCCAAACCGTGAATCACACTTGTGCAATTTAAAACCGAATACATTTGGCAAGGGTTAAGGTTATGAGATAAAAATGATCTCATTCAAATGGGTACTCCAAGCAATGGTTTCTCTCAAAAAAAATGTTTGAACTTATACATAATGCTAAAGGTAAAAGGCAATGCATGCATACATGACTAGACTCACATCTACCCAAGTACACTAACAATGATCCTAATCCCTCTCTCAATCTTTTTTATATTTTCCAAGCTCACTCACCCTCTAGAAACTACCAAATCAACAAGGCTATTCACGCCAAGCTTAAACCCACAAGAACTTCATAAAACACTTTCTTTTCTTAGGGAAATTTCTTAAACCTTGCTTAAGGCTAGTGGTATGGTCATAAATATTAGCTCTTTTTCTTTCCTTAGATAGCTTTCTAAAAATATTTCTTTTATGCATTTGGCCTCTAGGGCTCTTTTTTCTTTGCTTGAGCTTTTTCTTATCAAGATTTAACCACTAGAAATATGTATCCCTTTTTCATCTTTTTCCTTAACACCTTCTCATTCTCAAACCCGTGAACTCCCAATTCCTAATCAAGCTTAAAACTAGCTCTAAAATGCAAAGCTAGCATCAATATGAGAGCCTAAACATGTCGCCCTAAACCTAACACTTTATGCCAAGTTCAAACAGAAAATAAGGCCTCACAATTTGCAATCACACAAGAATTTTGTCTTGAAATAAGGCAAGGGTCAAGGTGTGGTATTCTATTTAGGCTTATAAGAGAGTGGTGAAGTGAATAAGAAAGCCTAAATATTTTTTTTGTAATCCATGTATTCTTTTCCAAATGCACAAGTATGATAATTAGATGTTCATGTTAAGGTTCCGATTTATAGGTAAGGATTCAATTCATGCTTGTTTCAACTTTAAGCACCGAAAATCAAGTCAAATGATCCAAGTATGGTTAGAACTTAATTTCAAAGTTGTGAAAAGCATCAAAGAACTACTAATTAGGGCCTTGAACCAACACATGAGCTTAAAACACTTTTTAAGGAAAAACTTTCATCATTGCCCCCTATGCATATGAATGATGCATCCTATATGATAAAAAATCTAGACTCAATCCTACAATTTTTACAATGCAAATGTAAGCTATATGAATATTTGTTTTGAAATTTTTAAGAATTTTTCTGATTTTTTTGTGTTTTTTTTTTTTTTTTTTTTTTTTTTTTTTTTTTTTTTTTTTTTTTTTTTTTTTTTTTTTTTTTTTTTTTTTTTTTTTTTTTTTTTTTTTTTTTTTTTTTTTTTTTTTTTTTTTTTTTTTTTTTTTTTTTTTTTTTTTTTTTTTTTTTTTTTTTTTTTTTTTTTTTTTTTTTTTTTTTTTTTTTTTTTTTTTTTTTTTTTTTTTTTTTTTTTTTTTTTTTTTTTTTTTTTTTTTTTTTTTTTTTTTTTTTTTTTTTTTTTTTTTTTTTTTTTTTTTTTTTTTTTTTTTTTTTTTTTTTTTTTTTTTTTTTTTTTTTTTTTTTTTTTTTTTTTTTTTTTTTTTTTTTTTTTTTTTTTTTTTTTTTTTTTTTTTTTTTTTTTTTTTTTTTTTTTTTTTTTTTTTTTTTTTTTTTTTTTTTTTTTTTTTTTTTTTTTTTTTTTTTTTTTTTTTTTTTTTTTTTTTTTTTTTTTTTTTTTTTTTTTTTTTTTTTTTTTTTTTTTTTTTTTTTTTTTTTTTTTTTTTTTTTTTTTTTTTTTTTTTTTTTTTTTTTTTTTTTTTTTTTTTTTTTTTTTTTTTTTTTTTTTTTATGCAAATTTATTTTATGTTATGCATGAAGACTCAAAGATGTAAAAACAAAATAAGATCCAAATAAAAATATGTCAAAGCACACACTCTCCCCCAAACTTGAATGACACCGTCTCGGTGTTAAACAAATTCAAGAGAAGACACAAAAAAAATAAAAATAAAAATGCATGTTATATACAAAGTTTGGCGTTTTTGGTACCTTGAGTTTGCTCTGGTTCTCCTGCTATTTCTTGGCGTGTCATGGAGTATGCCCTTGTCCTTCTTGGCCCTTGTTTCCTTGGACCTACACACTTAAAGCAGAAAGCATAAAGTTGAAACAAAATATATACAATGATAGTCATGGGATTGCCTCCCAAGTGCGCTTGTTTTAAGTCTCTGAGCTTGACTTTACCGGATTTAGGCTGGTTGTGGGTCTTGGAGAGGCAACGTGGTGCTCTCCTTGTTGCAGTCACTCGCCATGTAGGGCTTGACTCTATGCCCATTCACTGTAAAGTTCTCTCCATTCTTTCCAAGCAAAGTAATGGCTCCATATGGTAGTACTTCTTTAATCTCATACGGCCCGGACCACCTAGACTTGAGCTTTCCGGGGAACAGCTTCAATCTTGAGTTATAGAGTAGAACCATGCTTCCTTCTTGCAACTCCTTGCGCACCAGCTTCTTGTCATGAAAGGCCTTGGTCCTTTCCTTGTAAATCTTGGCGCTCTCATAAGCATCCATCCTTATCTCATCAAGCTCTTGAAGTTGTACCAGTCGTTTCTCTTGAGCTGTTTTGAGATTGTAGTTGAGTTGCTTCACGGCCCAAAGAGCCTTGTGCTCTAATTCCACAGGAAGGTGACAAGACTTGCCATAGAGGAGGTTAAAAGGCGTGGTTCCAATGGGAGTTTTGTAGGCTGTTCTATACGCCCAAAGAGCGTCATCAAGCTTGCTAGACCAATCCTTTCTAGTGACTCCCACGGTCCTCTCTAGTATAGTCTTGATTTGTCTATTTGAAACCTCTACTTGGCCGCTTGTTTGAGGGTGATAGGGCGTGGCCACCTTGTGCTTAACACCATGTTTTCTCAAGAGACCTTCAAAAACCTTGTTGATGAAGTGGCTGCCTCCATCGCTAATAACCACCTTAGGGACTCCAAATCTTGGAAAGATGATTGTTTTGAAGAGTTTAAGTACCACCTTTGAATCGTTTGTTGGTGAGGCCATGGCTTCCACCCATTTAGACACATAGTCTACTGCTACAAGAATGTACTTGTTGCCATATGATGATGGAAACGGGCCCATAAAATCGATCCCCCATACGTCGAAGATCTCTACTTCAAAGATTGGCGATTGTGGCATCTCGTTTCTTTTGGTGATGTTCCCGGTTCTTTGGCATGCTTCACATGACTTGATGAATTCATGCGCATCTTTGAAGAGTGTAGGCCACCAAAACCCAGCTTGGAGAACCTTTGTAGCAGTCTTGAAACTCGCAAAATGTCCCCCATAGGTCATACCGTGGCAATGTAGAAGTATGTCTCTCGCTTCTTCTCTTGTGACGCATCTTCGGTACATACTGTCCACACACCTTTTGTACAGGTAAGGTTCATCCCAGAAGTAGTGTGAGACGTCTCTCATGAATTTCTTCTTGTGGTACCGGTCCAGATGAGTAGGCTCTTCCCCACAAGCTAAGAAGTTGACAATATCCGCATACCAAGGGAGATTTTCTTCTTTTAGGCTCAAAACTTCTTCAAGTGTGTCTTCTAGCTTCGCACATACCACGGTATTGATCATCATGAGCTGCTCTTCAGGGAGTGAGTCGTCTAAAGGTAGGATTTCTTCCACTCTCATCCTAGAAAGATGATCCGCAACACCATTCTCTATACCCTTCTTGTCTTTGATCTCCATATCAAACTCTTGCAAGAGAAGGATCCATCTCAAGAGTCTAGGCTTGGTGTCTTTCTTGGAGTATATGTATCTCAAGGCAGCATGGTCAGTATACACAATGACCTTAGAACCCACCAAGTAAGATCTAAACTTCTCAAAAGCAAAGACCACGGCTAGAAGCTCTTTTTCGGTGGTTGCATACTTGACTTGTGCATCATCCAAGGTGCGGCTTGCATAGTAGATTACATGCAACTTTTTGTCCTTCCTCTGACCCAAGACAGCACCCACAGCATAGTCGCTTGCATCGCACATGATCTCGAAGGGAAAGTCCCAATCCGGTGCTTGTACTATCGGTGCGGTTACTAGCGCGCCTTTGATGGTCTTGAACGCTTGGTGGCATTCTTCATCAAAGTTGAACTCAGCTTCTTTGCATAGTAGCCTTGTAAGGGGACGTGCTAGCTTGGAAAAATCTTTGATGAACCTTCTGTAGAAGCCAGCGTGCCCCAAGAAACTTCTAATTCCTTTCACGTTAGCCGGAGGTGCCAAAGTAACCATCACTTCCACCTTTGCTCTATCCACTTCAATGCCTTTTCCTGAGATCTTGTGACCAAGGACAATCCCCTCTGTTACCATGAAATGGCATTTCTCCCAGTTGAGCACGAGATTGGTCTCCTCACACCTCTTGAGTACCTTGCACAAATTAGACAAACAAATACCAAAGGAAGAGCCATACACGGAGAAATCATCCATGAATACCTCAACCATCTCCTCAATCAAATCAGAAAATATAGACATCATGCATCTTTGAAATGTAGCAGGAGCATTACATAAACCAAAAGGCATTCTCCTATATGCATATGTTCCATAAGGACAAGTAAATGTTGTCTTTTCTTGGTCATTTGGATGAATCGGGATTTGAAAGAAGCCACTATAACCGTCTAGAAAACAGTAATAGGGGTGGTTGGCTAATCTTTCCAACATTTGATCAATGAATGGCAGTGGGAAGTGATCTTTTCTAGTGGCTTTGTTGAGTTTCCTATAGTCAATGCACATTCTATGGCCGGTTATAACTCTAGTAGGAATTAACTCATCTTTTTCGTTTTTTATCACCGTGATTCCCCCCTTTTTAGGCACGACATGGACTGGTGAGATCCAAGTGCTATCACTTATGGGGTATATCACGTTGGCCTCTAAGAGTTTTAGGATTTCCTTTTTAACAACTTCTTTCAAGTTCGGGTTTAATCGCCTTTGATGTTCAATAGAAGAAGTGTTCTCATCATCTAAATGAATCCTATGAGTGCAAAGTAATGGTGAAAGGCCCTTGATGTCACTTAAAGAGTACCCAATGGCCTTTCTATACTTCCTCAACTCCCTCAGGAGAGAGTCTAACTCATCATCATTTAGATTATCATTGACAATGACCGGGTATGTCTCATTTGATCCTAAGAAAGCGTACCTTAGACCAATTGGTAGCTGCTTGAGGTCCACCTTTGGGGCTAGTAGCTCGCTCCATTCCTCCTCTTGATTCTTGTTGAGATCGCTGTCCTCATTTGCTTTCTTAGACCCCGAGTCATGAGCCTCCATACTTGCTTCTTCAAGCGTCTGCCCCGCCATGATCGAGTTGATGGGTCGATCGGCTAGTCGTTCTTCCTTCGATCGAGCGGGAGATCGTGTTCGCCGGTCGATCTCTTCTTTGGATCGTGTGGATTGATCGATCAGGCCGTCGATCTTGTCGTTAGATCGAGTGAGTGGCTCGATCTCTTGGTCGATCTCCTTGACAGTTTTGCGAGAGTCAAGGATGCGAATGTATTCTTGGGTCTGATTACTTAGGTAACCGTACTCTCCACACTCCTTTGTCAGCGCCACTAGTAGATGATCTTCTTGACCCAATTCTTCTAGCAATTCATCAGCTAAAAGATCCATAGCTTCTATGTAGAAGACTTGTCCATCGATTGTCGGTTTCTTCAAAACCTCATTAATATCGAAGTTGAGCTTGACGTCCTTGCCCAAGTGCAATGAAATTTTGCCATTCTTGACGTCAATTATAGCTCCAGCAGTTGCCAAGAACGGTCTTCCAAGGATAAGGGGATCCTTAGGTTCTTCATCCATTTCAAGAACAACAAAGTCCGTGGGGACACTCACATTGCTTATCCTCACCGGTAAGTCTTCAAGCATTCCTACCGGGAGCCTTACACTTCGGTCGGCCAAGATCAACGAGATTCTGCACTCCTTAAACTTGGTGAAGCCTAGCTTCTTTGCTATGGAGTAGGGCATTAGATTAATGCTTGCCCCTAAGTCGCACAAACAGTTGCTAAACCTCAACGACCCTAGCGCACAGGGTATTGTGAACGAGCCTGGATCTCCTAGCTTTTTCGGTGCTATCTCCTTGTGGATGATTGCGCTGCATTCTTGGCTCAACACCATGACCTCTTGGCAACCCTTAGCTGACTTGGTGAGTGTATCCTTTAGAAACTTGGCGTACTTCGGCACCATGGCTAAACAATCGAGTAGTGGCAATTTCAGCTCCACGTTTTTCAAATGTTTTTCAAATAAGGCTCTTTGCTTCTCTACCAGCTGCTTCTTGAAGCGTCCAGGGAAGGGAAGCTTCGGTTTGTAAGGTGGAGGTACGAAGATAGTTCTTTCTTTGCTCGTTTCCCCCACTTGTTTTTCCGAAACCGCTTCCTTGCCTTTCTTTGCCCTTTCGATGTAGACATTGTCGAAGGTGATCTCTTGATCATTTGAAAGATCACTCTCCCCCTCTTGAACCACAATGTCCTCATTGTCTTTTGCTGTAGACGTTGGGGCTACTTCCTTACCACTCCTTAGAGTGATAACATTTGCATATTCCTTGGGATTTGTTTCGCATTGGCCGGGTAGTGTAGCTTGGTTGCTTGTACTTCCTTTTCCTTTCTCCAACTGGCGAATCTTGTTGTTGATGTTGCTTATCTGTGTAGAGACTTCAGTAAGGGAGGAATCTAGCCGGTTGTTCATGTCCGCAATGTTTTTATTTGTCGCGGCTTGGCCTTGGATAAGTTGTTGTAACATCGCTTGTGTTGGGTCATTATGTGGCGGTTGATGTTGTTGTTGCTGTGGCACGAAACCAGGAGGATAAGCTTTGTTTCCAGGCTGCTGGTTCCCTTGGTAGTTTCCTTGTCTTTGACCTTGGTACCCACCGTTCTGTGAAAAACCTCCTTTGTTGTAAGGAACAAACGGTTTTGCTTGATTTGTTTGTTGTGGAGGGTAGACTTGGTCCTTTGGATTTTCCACATTTGTACTTCTATAAGATAAGTTGCTGTTGTTTCCTTGGTACCTTGGGGCGTATCCTTGTGGCTTAGGATAGTCTTGACCTCCAACCCAATTTGCTTCCTCAAATTCTTCTTCACTTCTTCTTTGACACAAGTCCGCGGCTTCATCCACGAAGTGGACATGTTTGGTGTTGGCAAGCATCATCTTGTCGATTTTCTCATGGAGTGATTTTAATTCTTTTTTGTGTGCTTCCAGTTCATGTCCTCTTGGTGCTCTGTCATAGTCTTCAGAGTAATTTCCATCACTCAAAGCGAGGTTGTCAATGAGCTCCATACCATCGTGGACATCTTGGCCAAGAAAGTTCCCTCGGCTTGCCGTGTCAAGTAGCATTCGAATTTTGGGCAAGGCTCCACGGTATATAGTGATCAATAGAGTTTCTTCACTGAAGCCGTGGTGAGGACACTGGATGGTGTAGTCCTTGAAACGCTCCATTGCTTCACTAAAGCTTTCATTGTGTTTTTGAGTGAAGCTACTTATCTCGCTTCTAAGCCGAGCGGTTCGAGCACTTGAGAAAAATTTTGAGAGAAAGGCCTTCTTGCACTCTATCCAGGACGTGATGGTGCCTTGTGGTAATGTTTTCTCCCAATGCCTTGCCTTATCCCCAAGAGAGAAGGGAAAAAGTCGCAGTTTGAAGGCATCCTCGCTTACGCCGTTGATTTTGATCATTCCGCACACTTGGTCGAAGTTGTCCAAGTGCTCCAATGGGTCTTCCATAGCCAGGCCGTGGAATTTGCTGTTTTGCACCATAGAGACGAAGCCAGGCTTGATCTCAAAGTAGTTGTTTTGGACCGGTGGGGGCGTGATGCCGAAGCGATTGGTGTGTGTGTTCGGTGCATCACCGGCTCCAATGATGCGTGGTGCCCTTTGTGGATGGTAAGGCTGTCCGATCTCTCTGCCAGCAGGAGCGTGTTGAGGTGGATCCTCCTCCTGGTCATGGTCAGCCATTACTTCTTGATGGTACTCTTCGATATCAAGTAGGAGTCTCTCCCTCCTATGTCTTGCGTTCCCAACCTGATGGATGTTGTCCAGTGCTGCTAATAGGTTGTTGTCACCTCTAGACCTCAGGTTCATGTACCTGAAAACACAAGGAGAATAGGAACAAAATTAGTAACCAAAGAGAAATAAAAAACTTAGGCTCCACTAATCTCCAAATCTTAATAATTTCAATTTAAACCCAAGTTTGGCAACGGCGCCATTTGATAACTAGCTTTTTAGCAGGTTAAACAAAACCTAAAGCTTGTCTATGTCATTGTAATACTTCAGGTGTCAAACCAACCTTGGGGTGAAAGCTACTAAGATTACAAGAGATTGATTGAAGCTAAGCACAATTCGGTTAATTTGGGGAACAAACCAAAATAAAGTACTTATGGTTAATAAAAAGATTTGAAAACAATTTTAAAATCACTACAAGAGAGTTATACAACTACTAGATGACTTATAAATAATAAAACAACTAATCCACTAATTTAATAAATTCAAGATATAAAACCGGATTTTAATAACAGATTTGATGGTGAGTAGCTAGATAATTGAGAACTATTTATAAAAATCAAACTACTATAAATTTAACTCCAGGCAGTAAAATAAGATACTAAGCAATTTCTAAAATGATTAAAAGAGCAAGAACACAATTTATAGATTTATGAAATTATATTGCAATAATAAACTATTTAATAAGAAAGTTAAACAAACACAAAACTAGAGGAAAAAGGTTTTTATTTCTTTTGGTTTTCAAAATACTAAAACAGATTTAAGGTTGGGAATCATCTTTAAGAAGGTTGAAAGTTCAAACTTGGGGTTTTTGAAAATATATTTTTACTCTTTTTAGTTAATTCTCTAAACCTTAAGAAACTAAAATAGAATTATCCATGATGTGTGGTATAATTCCTTTCTTCACCCTTTCCTCCTAACCCATGATGTTTAGTGGAAAGATAGGGTGAAGAACATTAAGAATGGATCTTAAAAAAATGGTTTAACTAGCTCCCTAAACATCCATGATGTGTGGGAAAGGATGAGCTAGTCTCTTGGATTTGGTTTTAAGGGATTTCCTATGTCTTGTTAGGATAAGGAAACCCCTGGATTAAAGAGACCTCCAAGGAGAATCTCTAGACCTTAAAAACCCCAAATCCAAGAAGAGATTTGAAGTAAGCACAAGATAAAAACAAACCCAAGAATTTTAACCTTCAACCTCCTTTTTCATCCCAACCTCAAACCTTTGGTGGTTTACTCACAAATCATGTTTTTACCTCTTTTAAACATAAGTTTAGAGTTAAGAAACATGATCTATGGGGTTAAGAAGAAAAAGCTTTGGAATAGGAATAATTTAAATACTAGCTAAAGCGAAAATACAAGAATTTTTACAAAGTCTTAAGTAAGAATTAAGAAGAAAGACTTGACATTAGAATAAAAATTAAAAAGAGATTTTATAAAAACTATAAGTAACTTATAAAAAAAAAACTAAGAATACTTAAAAATACTCAAGAACTAGAGAAACTTACAAGAACACTCAAAAGAGAGAATAAGAGTATTTCTTGATTTATTTAGACTAAGAAGAGTTGATTGAAAACTTGAATGAAAAACTGAATGATTTATTACAAGCACACACATACTCTTTATATAGAGTTTTAAATATGCCTCTTGGCCTAAAAAGAGGGGTTAAGGGGCAAGAGACAAGGGGCAAGGGACAAGGGACCTATCTAATCCCACTTTTACTAAAGCATAAACACTTTTTTTAGCAACTTGCAAATGATATCTTTTGGTTCGGGTGCATGGATTGATCGATCTGTATCTTTTGCACTACTGCACAGTTTGACTTGAAATCACCGCCCAATGAAAGCTAACACAATTTCCTAAGACTTTCATGAAGAACTTCAAGGCTAAATCGCAATTAAAACCCTTCATACGAGCTGATCTTTCAGTTTAACGAAATTGGTCGCCAAATCCATAGAATAACCTGAAATGATGCATATATACAAAAGAAAATGCAAATGCTAATGCAAATGTTCTAAATACTATAAATGATTAAATACTAAGATTATACTTAGTTATAAATGAAATATGGATGAAAACTTATTATAAATGTATGATAAATATATAGAAAATATGAGTATATCAACTATGTCTCCAAATGGGTGGAAGCAGTGGCAAGCCCCACGAATGATGCTAAAGTTGTGGTGAAGCTTTTCAAGTCCATAATCTTTCCAAGATTTGGAATTCTAAGAGTTGTGATAAGTGATGGTGGAAGTCATTTCATCTACAAGGTCTTTCAGAATTTGCTCAAGAAGCATGGGGTTAAGCATAAGGTCGCCACACCTTACCAACCCCAAACAAGTGGCCAAGTCGAAGTTTCCAATAGAGAGATCAAAGCCATTTTAGAGAAGACAGTTGGAGCTACACGGAAGGATTGGGCATCCAAGCTAGATGATGCACTTTGGGCTTATAGGACAACTTTTAAGACACCTATTGGAAGGTCACCATTCTCTCTTCTCTATGGAAAATCTTGTCACTTGCCTGTGGAGCTTGAATACAAAGCATTGTGGGCAGTCAAACTCCTAAACTTTGACATCAAGACAACCCAAGAGAAGAGATTGATCAATCTCCAAGAACTTGATGAGGTACGCTTGGATTCCTATGAGAGTTCGAAAATCTACAAGGAGAGGACTAAGGCCTTCCATGACAAGAAGCTAGAGCCAAAGGAATTCAAAGTTGGAGATAGAGCATTGCTATACAACTCTAGGCTGAAGCTATTCCCAGGGAAGCTCAAATCAAGATGGTCCGACCCTTTCACAATCAAGGAGGTCTTGCCCTATGGTGCTGTAACTCTTTATGGCCAGGAAAGGGATGAGTTTACTGTGAATGGCCATAGGCTGAAGCCATAATTGGGTGATGGAAAAATTGAGGAGGCAACATCAATTCCTCTTCGAGATCCTCCACATGCCTAAGGGTTTGAAAAGTCAAGCTAAGTGACGTTAAACAAGCACTCATGGGAGGCACTCCCATGTCTACCTTTGTACATATTATATGTTTTCTACTTCAATAATGTGTTTTTGAGTGTATGTGGATGATACGTTTGAATCAAGGAGTTTGATGGCCAAGAACAAGGAGCTTGCAAGAAAATTTTAACAGTGTGTCGAGCTACGTATCGAGCTACCAAGCTCGATACAGCCCTCACAGGGAAACTCGAAAAGCTGTATCGGGCATTTGTATCGAGCTGGTAGCTCGATACAATCAACCAGGGGATCTCGATGATGCGTGTCGGACGTTTGTATCAAGCTACATAGCTCGATACAGTTTTAAAGAGTAGCGTCTGATAGTGTATCGAGCTTCATATCCAGCTATGTAGCTCGACACGACTCACACCAGACTCTCTCTCCTCCTCTTCACAGTTTTGAGGTACCTCCACCTCCCTTGTGTATATGTCTTTTAGTCTTTTTCATTTTGTTTTTATGTAATGTTGATTGAGGTCTCCTCTAGACTTTTATTACAGAAGGGACTGTGTAATTTAAGTTTGGGGAAAAGGTTGAGAGATTTGACATTGTGTTTTGTGAGTCTTATTTTTCTTTCATGCATTTTGAGTCTCATGCATTTCATATAAGGCATAGAAAAAACCGAAAAAATCAAAAAATTTGAAAATTTTCCAAAAAAGAAAGTCATTTAGATGTTACATTTGCATATTAGGATTAAGTCTAGTTGCATTTCATATGGGATTTGCATTCATATGCATTGGGAGCAATGATGAGCTTATCCTTGTAGATTGCCAACTCTTGTAATCAATTCAATTCTCTAGTTAGTAGTTCTTTAATTCATTTGAACAAGTCTTGAAAGTAAGGAAGAACCATGTTCGGATCACTTCACTTGTCACCTAGAACTTGGTCGAAATAGGGACTTGAGTTTGATAAACAACTCTACTCACTTGAACCGAATTTTGACATCTAATTATCATGCCTTGCATTGAAAGTGAATTCATGGATTATATACATATTTGTGCTTTCTTACTCACTTTGCCACCCTCTTGCTAGCTCAAGTAGTACCCCCACCTTACCTTACCTCCCTTGAAGCCAAATGTTCTAGTGATATTGCTTGTGAGGCCTTATTTTGATTGAACTTAGCATAAAGTGTTAGGTTTGGGACGACAAGTTTAGGCTCTCATGTAGATTCTAACTTATATATTTTGGGACCAATTTTAGGCTTAGGATTTGGGGTATGGGTCGTGGTGTTGCTTCGAGCTTTGATTTTCGAAATTATATGCTTGCATTTGGCATGATGAGTTGTGGAAAGGAGTAGAAAGAAAAGGGTGATATAAGGCTTGGAAGGAAATAAGGGAAGCATAGTTTGAAATGGTGGATCTTGTGTGATTAAATGTATAGCTCTAAGCTTGAAAAATGTTAGGTAGCCTTAAGGAAAGAAGAAAAGAAAAAAAAAATTAAAAACATCAAAAGTCCAAAGGAAAGAAAAGGCTACCTATGAATAGAAAGAAGAGCTAATTATGTAAAAGACCACACCATTTGCTATGAGATAAAGGTTGAAGAAGATTTCCCTTAGAGCTTTAAGAGAAAAGAGATTCATGGGTTTTAGCAAGGCACAAAGAGCCTTGGGAGAAAATGGTAGCTTTAGAAGGTTGAGTGAGCTTAAAGAGAAATAATGAGAGGGGTTTAGGACCATTGATAGCATTTATGGGTAGATGAGAGTCTAGTCTTGTATGCATCACTTGTCTTATACCTTTAGCATTATGCATGAAGTTCAATCCTCTTTGAGTGAAAACCCTTATGCGAATTGGAAGCATGAATTGAGATCATTCTTATCTCATAAGCCTAGTCCCTTAGCCAAATGAATTCAGTTGCACTGCCTTGTTATGATTCACAGTTTGCAATTTAATGAATGTTAAAGAGTTGGTTGGATAGGGAGACTTATCTAGATTGAGTTCTTTGTGAATTTGATTGTTGTGATGAGCATGACTAACTCTTTTAGAGTAAGATGAATTCAACTGCATCTTAGAATTAAGAACTAGGACATTGAGTTGATTATGTTTGTTGGCATTCTTGGATATTGAGCTCCCACTTTCAAACCTCTCTCTTAGATTTGTCATGTTTTGTTTGCTTGAGGGCAAGTAAAAGGCAAGTTTGGAGGAGTTGATATACTCATAAATTAACATATTTTAGCATTCATTTTAGATAGCTTTGCATGATATCTTGCATTCATATAGCCACTTTTAGTCTCATTTGCATCCATATTAGATTTTAGTGAGTTTTATCTTAGGTTGTTGCATATTTGTACATATTGAGTCCTTATTAGGTATCTTGGAGGCTTGGAGGACCTTATGGAGTGATGGATGACAATGAGGAGGAAAAGGAGTGGCCAAGTAAAGAGAAGAGTTCTTTTGGGAGCATATCGACCTTCATGTCGACCTACCAATGTCGATACAGCCTGGCAGGGAGAACGGGAAGAGTGTGTCTGGAGCGAGCGTATTGAGCATTTGTATCGAGCTAGAAAGTTCGATACAAGTCCCAGCCGAACCTTGAAGACCATCTTTAGCAGCGTATCGAGCTGCATATCGACCTAGCAAGCTCGATACGCTGCCCGATTTTCAGACTTAAACCGGGTCAATACCCGGTTTGTTCCGGATTGACCCGGTTCGTCCACTGTTCACTATAAATACCAAATGACCTAAATTTTCCTAAGTACCTTTTAATCTTTTGTTCTTGTTTAGAAAACCTTCCTCTTTGGTTTCTAAGTGATTTGGTAAGACTTTTATTTGAGTTTATGCAATTTAGTACTTATCTTTCTTAATATTTCTTATCTATCTCTCTAATCATGTTTATCTTCATCTCTTTCATAGGATTTGAGGGTCTAATCATGATTAGTGAGTAGTTTCATTAGGATCTAAGGATGGGTTAGATTTATGGTGTTTCATGAATTGATCTTGATGTCTAGGATTAGATTCTTTCATTTCCCTCCTTGTTTAGTGTTCTAAATGCTAGTTTAGCTATGATCAAGCCAAAACTTGGCGTTAGGGAATTTCCCACCCACAAGGTGTTTGTTGAAATTCCACAACCAACTAAACAAGGGATTTACATTCATAGCTCATGAAAGTGATTGTGTAGGGCGTTTATTAGCATTTTAGAACTGTTTGATAATTCTTGTTAGCTTTCTTTTCACAAATGAAAGTTTGATCTTAATTAGAATGATTAATGAAGAGATTAGTGCCATGAAAGTGGATTAGTCTTGCTTTTGAGTTCTAAGCTTGGAGATTAGCATATATTGTGATTGATTGACATCAAAGATTGATTCTTGGAACACCTTAGATTGATAACCCCATCCTTGGATTTGTTTTAGTCATTTGATAATCTTGCTTAGTAGTAATCAGCCTTTAATTTGCTTGATTAGTGCTTTTATTGCTTAATTAAGTTGTTAGTTACTTTGGTTTGGTTTGCTAAACTCCCAAACTTTTATGCTTGCTTAGATTAAGAAGTTTTATGCATTCCTATTGTAACAATCACACCCATATGGATTGATCATCAAACACGAGAATGACATGAGTGGGGTTTGGGTAATTGTTTAAGAATAAAGAAAATTCCTCTTATCAATTTGGCGCCGTTGCAATATAGCACAAATTAACCAAGGTCCTCCACCGGGTTTTGCACAAGAGTTGGACATGAGGAATGTGTTACAACAAATTTTCCAAAGTCAAGCAAGTAATGCTCTTGATTTGAGTAAGAAGATGGCTGAAATTCACAACAAGGTGGATTGCTCTTACAATGACCTTAACTCTGAGTTTGACACTTTGAGCTCAAAGATCAAGCAAAAGGAAAACAACAAGAGTATTGCTTCCTCTTCTACACGAGCTCAAGCTTCTTTGCCCGGTAAACCCGAGCCAAACCCCAAGGATTATTGCAATGCTATCTACTCCATTGATGAAGAAGAGTATGAGCGTATAGTGGCTGACTTTGAGCAACTATTTTAGTGTCCCAATGAACCATTTATAGTCAATGAGGACATTGAAGTTCAAGTGGGGGAGGAGGTCATTAAAAATTATCATTTGGTTGTTGCTAAACCAACGGGTAAAGAAGAGCTTAATGAGAATGTGATTTCTACACAAGCAAGAGCTGTTGAGAAGGAAAGAGAAGTGGTTGAGAAGATTAAGGTTGAGGCTTATGATCTCCTTGGCTACAAGGCACCACTCCCTTTTCCTGAACCGGTGTTGACAAAGGCACAAAAGAAGGTACTCTCATGCTTTAGAGGGAGTATGGAGAAAGTTGGGGCACATTTGCCTAAAGTGGAGAACTGGTCACAAGTCAAGGGTCAAATAAAGTTCATCAATGACTTGCTTGCCAACATAGAGAAGGTTGAGGAGCTGATTGAAAGTCTAGATCCACCAAGCGCAACAAGGAAGGAGTCCAAGGTTATCACAAAGCTTTGCAATCCGGGAAATTTTTTTGTTTTTTGTTCTCTTGGGGACTTGAAGATTGATGAAGCCTTATGTGACTCTGGCTCAAATGTCAATGTGATGTCCCTTGAGATGTCCAAGAATCTAGGGATCACTACTATGAAGAAGTATTCATCACACATCACCTTGTTGATGCTTCCTCAAGGCAACCACTAGGCCTTGTAGAGGATTATCCATTGAGAGTTAGTGAATGCCTAGTCCCAACTGACTTTATTGTCATGGACATGGTTCAAGCAGCAAGGCTACCTCTTCTTCTAGAGACACCATTCCTCAACACAGCTGGTGCAAGCCTAGACTTCATCAATAAGAGGGTGATTCTCAAGAATATAGATACAAAGGTCTTCTATCCTATGAAACCTTCTGTTTTGAGCCTATGTGGAACCATCACTTGTGACACTAAGGAGGCTAAATGAAGACCACCAAAGGAACAGCTGATGGGTCTCACTAGTGTGGTGATAAGCGAGAATGAAGCCCTTGATTACAATGAGTATGATGGGACAAGCTTTAATGGTAAGAGTCTTCTAGCAATGTTTGATGGGCTCAAGATTGTGGAGCCAATAGCTGAGCCACCAAAGAGGTCTAAGAAGAGGCTGGAGCAGGCACCATGTACATCAAGAAAGAAGGAGGAAAACCAATTCCACTCCTTGTTCACCCCCATGCCTAAGGGTTTGAAAAGTCAAGCTTAGTGACTTTAAACAAGCGCACATGGGAGGCACTCCCATGTCTATCTTTGTATATATTTGCACTTTTTAATTTAATAATTTGTTTTCTAGTGTTTGTGGATGACAGATTTGGATTGAGGAGGTCGAGCCAAGATAAAAAATCTTGCCAAGAATTTTTGGCACTGTATCGAGTTGTGTATCGAGCTACCAAGCTCGATACAGCTTTTACAGGGAATTCGGAGGAGCCGTATCGGGCTTTTATATCGAGCTACTAAGCTCGATACACTTGGACCAGGGAAATCTCGACTTTGTATCGGGCATCTGTATCGAGTTAGCTCGATACAGTTTAAAAACCCGCGTCTGCAAGCTTATCGAGCTATGTATCGACCTACATAGCTTGATACGTTCCCCAAACATGAAAATAGCCCCATTCACACACACACTTGCGATTTTTTTTTGCTCTCTCTCTCTCAATTCCCAAGCAATTTTCGTGATTCCAAGTGTCTCTTGCTCGATTTCTTGTGCTCATATTGATTCTAAGTCAATTTCGTTCATCCCTTCACTCTTTAACGAGGTAAACAATCCAAAACCAAGTTTTTCATCTTTTGCTCTAATCGTTGAAAATTTGGGGATTTTTGTAATGGTCGAATTGATTGTTTATGGCTTGGGCGTTTCTTGATTATGGTTATGGAGTAGATTTCGAGTGCTATACTATGATTTCCATGGTTAATTTTCGAAAATTTGACACTTAGGGTTCATGATGCAAAAATTCAAATTACTCTCTTGAACCTTGTTAGATTTTGGGGCTTTCACTTGCATTAGCTTGCATTAACCATCCTTATGGATTGCCAATTGATAGCACTCGAAATTAGGCAACTTGAAGTTTTGAAAAATTTTGTGTTTGCCAAATTTTTGCCAAGTGTTGATTATTGGGGGAAAATTCGAAAATGTTGCATTGATATTTGCTATTGGCTTGCTTGATGCATTGTTCACTTGATCAAAATAAGGTGCTAATGCCATATCCGAGCTTTGGTTGTTTTAAAGGTACAATGATATCAAGAAGTGAACCTAGATACTTGGCACAACAAGAAGGGAGATTAATGGGATGTTGGGCGCTTTTGATGAGCTACTTGGGAAGATGGAGCTCCCCAGCTTGGCAACCATGGACTGTCCTACATACCCGGAGGCTACACTGCATTTCCTCTCCACACTGGACTTCTCCTATGAAGATCCAAGCTCCCCATCACCATCAACGTTCGTATACTCCTGGTCGTACCACTTTGGTTATTCGATACGGTCCTTCCCAGCTAGCTCCCAGTTTTCCAGCGTTCCGCTCTGCTGTATTTTGAAAAACCTTGCGGAGGACAAACTCTCCTTCGCGAAACCTCCGACCTTTGACGTTGGAGTTGTAGTACTTGGCAGTGGCTTGCTGGTAATTTTGAATGCGGATGAGTGCTTGATCGCGTCTTTCATTGATCAGGTCTGCTTCATCTAAGAGCATAAGATGGTTGAGGCCCTCTTGTCCCGGAAGGAGTCGTCGCCGTACTCCTGGAAATTCCACTTCGGGGGGATAACGCACTCCGTTCCGTAGACAAGTGCGAACGGTGTTTCGCAGGTGGCACGCCTTGGGTTTATCCGATGTGACCATAGGACTCCTTCCAGTCGTCGGCACATCTACCCTTCTTGGCATCGAGGCGCTTTTTCAATCCGTCGAGTATAGTCTTGTTTGCTGCCTCGGCTTGGCCATTGCCTTGTGGGTATCGCGGCATCGACTTGCTTAGTCTGATCTTCCACTTTTCGCAAAAAGATTAGAAAGGCGTTGAGATGAATTGTGAGCCGTTATCGGTCACGATTTCATACGGAACCCCATGCCGGCAGATGATGTTCTTCCAGACGAAGTTCTCGACTTGGACGTCTTTGATGCTGGCGAAAGAATCTGCCTCGACCAATTTCGAAAAGTAATCTGTTAGAACTAGCAGAAATCTCTTCTGCTTGGAACGATGCAGCGGGCCGACGATGTCCATTGACCATCGCATGAATGGGTAAGATGACGAGATCGAGGATAGCAGCTCGGGGCGTGGCGTTGACATTTCTCGCATTTCCGTGAAAAAATTTCATAGTCTTTCACCATGGTTGGCCAGTAAAACCCGTGCCATTTTATCAAAATTGCCAAGGATTTTCCGCCGCTATGATTTCCGCAGGATCCTTCGTGGACTTCCTCCATCACTTTCCGCGCTTCTTTTCCTTCCACCCAAGTCATTAGTGGTCCCGAGAATCGCCATTTGAAAACTTCTCCGTCGAGGAGGATGTATCGAGCCGCCTGGGCCTTGAGTTTGCGGGCTGCCCACTTGTCCGCAGGGACTTCTCCGTCCATTATGTAAGTTCGAATTGCTCCCATCCACTTTTGGTCGCATCCGTACTCGTTCTGCTGGTCTTCTTTCGTCACGACTGTCTCTTGTTCGTCGCAGGGCTTCTCAGGATCTTCCGCTGGTTCGATCAAAATGACGGTCTCGGAACTTTCGATGCTGAGTCGTTCGATGAATTCTACCGGGATTACTCGTTTAAGGCCGGGGTCGGACGACGAGGCGAGGGCCGCCAACCCATCGGCTTAAGCGTTTTCGCCTCGGGGAATTCGCGTCAGCGTGAACTCTTTAAATTCCTTTGAAAGTTTTTGGACCACTCTTAAGTACGCCTCCATCCTATCGTCTCTTGCCGCGTATTCTCCGTTGAATTGGTTAGGGACGAGCTGAGAATCGCAGAAGGCCCGAATTGTTTGAACTTTGATTCCATGTGCTAGTCTGAGTCCCGCGATCAAAACTTCGTATTCGGCCTCGTTGTTCGAAGCGTGGAAGGCTAGCCTAAAAGATTGCTCTAAGACTTCGCCGGTTGGAGACGTCAGGCGAATTCCGATTCCTGAGCCTTGTCTTGATGACGAGCTCATCTGTTCCGTCGATCGAAAGCTCTATCAGGAAGTCCGCGAGGATTTGGGACTTGGCGCAGGTCTTGCTCCGATATTCGACATCGCATTCGCTGAGCTGAATCGCCCATTTCACTAGTCTTCCGGATTGGCTTGGGGCTGTGTAGTATAGCTCGCAGCGGGAAGGATGTCAGGACTACGATAGAATGCGATTGGAAATTGATATGTCTATATTTTGCATCATTTTAGCATCCATTTAGTATAGGGTTCTCATCATTTAGGAGTCTAATATAGCATCATTGTGTTGCATTGTATCATTTAGAGTCCTAGAGTATTTTTTGCATAGTCCTTGCATGTTTTGGTGCATTTGGAGTCTTGATCAGGTAACATGGATGNAGACATGATCAATGAAACAGAAATCATTATTTGAATAGAAAGCATAAAAGAAATCAATAGAAGAAAATAAAGGAGTTCCAAATCTGCTCTAAAGGAGTCAAATTCTTCTCTCCAAAAACCTAAACTTCTATGATTCTTAAAGTATGAGATAATACCTAAACAATGGCTGAAAACTATATTTATAGGTCTAGGCTCGCATCTTCAATTCCTTGGAAGATTAGGAAAAGTCTTGGAGATTTCCTTTTCTTCAAAAACTGGAAACTTATCGCTTCTGAAAATTGGAAATCCTGGTGTCGATAGACACCACTGGTGTCAATCGACACTCATCGTGTTTCTTCAATCCGACTTCATTCCACTAAGCTCCAAAATGTATCCAAATCTCCAATTTATCTCCAATTGTACCTGAACCTGTAAAGACTCTATATAGACTCAAAAATAGCCAAAAGACTCTATAAAAACACTTATATCATGGTCCAAAAATGGGTAAAAACCATGATATATCAACTCCCCCAGACTTAGCTTTTGCTTGCCCTCAAGCAAAACAGAAACCAAGTATAGAGTCGAGGTTTGAAAACAGAAACTTCCAGCTATCCTTTAGAACGCCACAACTCGTTAACACTCTTGAATCCACATGATATAGAGCCAACCTTAGGAAAGTTCAGTGTACTTACCACAAGCTTAGTAATCTCCCAGTTTGAATCCAGATCCTTTCCTTAGTGCTTTGGAACTCTAACATTAGTATTGCCAAATAACTTTGTTGATTCTTTCCCTTCCTTAGTGCTTTGAATAAGACATTCTTTGTACAGCTCTCCTATTTTCTCTTCCCTTAGTCAACTTCTGCCCATTTTCAGGGTGTTCTAAGATCTTTTCATTGACTCTTCTTATTTTTTTTTCAAATCTCGGGAAATAGTGCTACTCTCTACTTGTGTTCCTTGTGAGGAGACATGTTCAAGAGCACTCACTAATATTGTTCCTTGTTAGGAGACAGGCTCATGAGGTTCTTTGCACTATTCCCAGACTTAGACTCTTTATCTTTCTTTTCTCAAAGGAAGATCAAGGAGAGACTGCAACTAGCTTCTCTTGTTCATAGCTGAAAGAGGAATCAAATTCAATGCATACCTAGTTCTTTTAAGGGGATCTGAACTCTCTGTTAGATTGATCCACTTGCAGCTTTCTACTTAGTAAGACCTGTAATTAACTACTGAAGCAATGGTCCTTCAAGTGTCAACATTCTCTGGTTAGTTCCAAGAAAAATTGAAAGTTTCAACTGATTTTGACTCAATAAAACAAAGTTTTTGACTGACTCAATTGACTCTCAAAACAAAACACAAAGTCAGTAATCACCTCCTCCAGACTTAAACAACACTGTCCTCAGTGTTATCAAGCCCGAAGTTGGCTAAAAGAAAGATTAGAAACAACTTAAAAGACCAGATAGAAGACTTAACTTCGTCTGCGTGTGGTGTCGATCGACACTATAGTGGTGTCGATCGACACTGGTCTGTGTGAGTCCAATGTCGCCTTTTTCCAACTGACTAAAACTAGGTCTTAGTAAAACCAAAATAAAATAAAAAGAAAAACGGACCTAACAGTGGGTTGCCTCCCACTCAGCGCTTGTTTTCAGTCATTAGCTTGACTGTGTCGGGGATCAGACGTCTGGTGGATCAGAGGGTGGCATCGAATGCTTCCCAGACAAATGTCTTCTCATCCATGGTGGTGTATAGGCCGTAGGTGCATGAAAGCGACCAAGGAATCGAGGAACAGCAGCAGGGTGGGTCATCTTTTCGGGTGGGACATTTCGTTTTCCTGCAGAATCATCAAAAGAAACACCAAGCCCTCTACGAAAATCTCGTGGCTTGCATAAGTGTGAAACATCTTTTGAACCTTTAATGTTCTTATTGACAAGATCAGGAGGTTTGGAATTGATTCCAGGAATGCGTACCTTTGCTTCCTCCGAGGTTTCTGGTTTATAGGATGTGGAGGCATCTGTTTGACCACTGGTGATGGATTTGAAGCATTGAAAACGCCTTCTGGAGTGATCCGCGAAGTGTGTCGATCGACACTAGTTGTGTCGATCGCCACCAACCCTGCAGCTCGCATCTCTGCACTTTTTCTCCAATTTAGCTCTGCAATCCTTGCTTCAATGACAAAAACGTCGTCCTCCATCAACTTAGCATTGATTATAACATCTTCTCTGCTCATAGTCTTGAAGAGATGATCATTTCCACCCCAGTCTTCAATCTCCACATCGGTAGGCTGATGAATCGTAGGGGCGTGGCGTTGAAATTTTCCGCATTTCCTTGAAAAAATTTCACAGTCTTTCACCATTGATGGCCAGTAAAACCTGTGACGTTTTATCTTTATTGCCAAGGATTTTCCGCCGCTATGATTTCCGCAGGATCCTCCGTGGACTTCCTCCATTACTTTCCGCGCTTCTTTTCCTTTCACGCAAGTCATTAGTGGTCTCGAGAATCGCCATTTGAAAACTTCTCCGTCAAGCAGGATGTATCGACCCGCCTGGGCCTTGAGTTTGCGGGCTGCCCACTTGTCCGCAGGGACTTCTCCGTCCATTATGTAAGTTCGAATTGCTCCCATCCACTCTTGGTCGCATCCGTACTCGTTCTGCTGGTCTTCTTCCGTCACTACCGTCTCTTGTTCGTCGCAGGGCTTCTCAGGATCTTCCGCTGGTTCGATCAAGTTGACGGTCTCAGAACTTTTGATGCTGGGTCGTTCGATGAATTCTACCGGGATTACTCGTTTAAGGCCGGGGTCGGACGACGAGGCGAGGGCCGCCAACGCATCGGCTTGGGCATTTTCGCCTCAGGGAATTCGCGTCAGCGTGAACTCTTTAAATTCTTTTGAAAGTTTTTGGACCACGCTTAAGTACGCCTCCATCCTATTGTCTCTTGTCGCGTATTTCCCGTTGAATTGGTTAGCGACGAGCTGAGAATCGCAGAAGGCCCGAATTTTTTGAACTTTGATTCCATGTGCTAGTCTGAGTCCTGCGATCAAAGCTTCGTATTCGGCCTCACTTAAGTATGCGATCAAAGCTTCGTATTTGAAAGTTTTTGGACCACGCTTAAGTACGCCTCCATCCTATTGTCTCTTGCCGCGTATTCCCCGTTGAATTGGTTAGCGACGAGGTGAGAATCGCAGAAGGCCCGAATTTTTTGAACTTTGATTCCATGTGCTAGTCTGAGTCCCGCGATCAAAGCTTCGTATTCGGCCTCGTTGTTCGAAGCGTGGAAGGCTAGCCTAAAAGATTGCTCTAAGACTTCGCCGGTTGGAGACGTCAGGCGAATTCTGATTCCTGAGCCTTGTCTCTATGACGAGCTCGTCTGTTCCGTCAATCGAAAGCTCTATCAGGAAGTCAGCGAGGACTTGGGACTTGGCGCAGGTCTTGCTCCGATATTCGATATCGTATTCGCTGAGCTCAATCGCCCATTTCACTAGTCTTCCGGATTGGCTTGGGCTGTGTAGTATAGCTCGCAGCGGGAAGGATGTCAGGAGTACGATAGAATGCGATTAGAAATATGATCTTACCCTCCGTGCTGACATTACCACAGCGAGCGCCAATTTTTCCACTTGTGGGTATCTTGTTTCTGCATCTGCCAGTGTCTGACTCACGTAGAAGATTGGGCTCTGTTCTCCTCGTTCTTCTCGGACAAGTACTCCGCTTACTGCGGTATTTGAAATGGCGATGTATAAGTAGAGGGGCTCTCCCTCCACTGGCTTTGCGAGCACGGGTGGAGTAACTAGATACTGTTTTAGCTCCTGGAAAGCTGTCTCGCACCTTTCAGTCCATTCGAACTTCTTGTTGCCTCGGAGTGTGTCGTAGAAAGCCAGACACTTGTCGGTTGATCTTGAGGTGACGCGATTTAAGGCAGCGACGCGTCCTGTTAGTCGCTGTACTTCTCGTTTGTTTCTGGGCGAGGCCATCTGGATTAACGCGTCGATCTACTTTGGGTTTGCCTCGGTTCCTCGGCTTGTAACCAGATATCCGAGGAATTCCCCTGATGTTACCGCGAATCTGCACTTCGCCGAGTTGAGCTTCATGTTGTGGTGATTTAGCCGTTCGAAGCATTCCGTTAGCTGGGTGATGTGGTTGCTTTCTTCCAGTGATTTCACCAGCATATCGTCGATATATACTTCCATCGTCTTCCCCAGTTGGTCGGCGAACATTTTATTGACCAATCGCTGATACGTAGCTCCGACGTTCTTGAATCCGAATGGCATCACTTTATAACAGTAAATGCCTCGGTCGGTTATGAATGCTGTTTTTTCCTGGTCATCGGGGTTCATCAGGATCTGATTATACCTAGAAAAAGCATCCATAAATGAGAGGAGCTTGTTTCCTGCGGTTGCCTCGACGAGACGATTAATGTGGGGAAGAGGGAAACTATCCTTCGGACATGCTTTGTTCAGATCGGTAAAGTCGACGCATATACGCCATTTTCCGTTTTTTTTACGACTACCGGATTTGCAAGCCAGTCTGGATATTTCGCCTCGGTGATGGATTCGACTTTAAGCAATCTGTCCACTTCGTCGTTCACCGGTTTAGCTCGCTCGGGTCCGAGTTTCCTTCTCTTCTACTTTATTGGTTTGAAAGTTGGATCCACATTGAGCTCGTGGCATGTAACGTTGATGTCGATCCCGGGCATGTCCTCTGCGGCCCAATGTTATACTCATAAATTAGCATATTTTAGCATTCATTTTAGATAGCTTTGCATGTTCTTTTGCACTCATTTAGCCACTTTTATTCCCATTTGCATACATATTAGAGTTTAGTGAGTGTTAGCTTAGGTTGTTGCATATTTGTACATATTGAGTCCTTATTAGGTGTTTT
>JAHZTW010000004.1:10648365-10662613 GCA_020283515.1 Alliaria petiolata
TCTCTTCTTATTAAAGTGTTCTTAATGCCAAATAGCTAATCTTTTGCTATTTAGGATCATAAGCATTTCACACACCCACCAAGTGTTTGATGAAATGCTTGAACCACTTTTCTAAGAGATTTACATTCCTAGCCTAAGATATTAGTTGTCTAGGGTGTTTATCATGCCATTTAGACTTATGCTTATTGCTTGCTAATCATTTTAATGCTAACACATCATTAGTTCATTAAGGTGATTAGGAAAGGGATTAATACCACACATCATGGATTAGTCTTTATTAGTGATCTAGGCATAGAGATAACTTGTTTAGTTGCTTAATTGATTACAAGTTTGGCCATTTGATGCCCAAATCAATGATTCCATCCCTAAGTTTCGTTTTTAGTCAATTAGTAATCTTGATTAGTAGTTAATCTCTTGATTAGTGCTTAATTAGTTAAAATTAAGGCCTTAGCTCATATAATTAGTCTTGTAGTATCCCTTTTAGCTTGAAGTTTGCTTTTATTAGTCCCTTGTCTCCTTCAATATTGAATTTGGCTTAGATTAAATAGTTTCATGTATTCCTAGTGTTCCCCTTTGGATTGACATCTCAAATACTACAATGACATGAGTAGTAGAGATTAATTGAAAGAGGAAAAATCCTACTATCACCCAAGCAAAAGTGTTGACATTCTTCTTCAAAAAGTCGATCAGCTCGGTTTTGATCGTGTCGTCCAGCTCAGCTCCCACTTCTGCGCATTTCTCCGGGTACTTGTCGTCTAAGCATACGGATATCACCGTGGCTCACCGCGGCTGATTGTCTTTGGCCTGCTCGGCTTTCTGTAATTGCTACAAGAGTTTTTTGGTGCCGACTTTTGCTTCTCGATTGGTTTTTATTTCTTTTATGAACGGTCTCCCCTTTCGTCTCGGTTTTGGGGTTCCTCAGTTTATGCTCGGTCATGAAGCATATTCGCGACTCCTTCTGATTTCCCCAAATCGTTTGGATCCCGTTGGTTCCGGGAAATTTTAAACAGAGATGGTAAGTCGAGACTACGGCTCTCATCGAGTTAATCCATGACGTTCCCATGATAATGTTGTACACCGGGGGACCTTCGGTTACCGAGAAGTTGACGATCTTGGTTACGTCTTCTGCCAGGACCAGTAATCTGATTGTTTCGATCGTCATAGTCGTTTCTCCGGAGAAACCGGTCAATGGGCTCGGGATCGGTATTTTTCGGACATATCGATTCCCATTTTTGCCAAAGTTTCGCGAAAAATAACGTCCACCGAACTCCCGATATCGATCAGGATTCGGGCTACTTCGTGGTCCTTCACTATGAGTTCGATCACCAGGGGATCGTTATGCGATCAGTCTATGCCCGTCGTTTCTCTTTCTTTGAATGTGATGACATCGTTGGGATTTCTGCTCGGCGAGGACCAATTTATCTTGGCTTCGGCTTTTCGTTGAAAGGCTTTTATCGCGGACACCATTTCTCTGCAGTATTCCGATCTTCCCATAATCATGTTTATTCTTTGGCGCGGCCCACCGGACTCCGAGGCGTTATTGTTTCTTCTTCCTCGCTTCTGCGGACCGCCCGTTTGGGTTTCGGGTCGGGTTGTTCTTCCTGCTCGGCATCGGCAAGCTTCTCCTGCTCGAGGTCCTTTAAACTGACTGAATTGCCGAGCTCTCCGGCCAAGAATTTCGCTCTGACCTTGTCTCCTAAGATTCGACAGTTGGCTGTTACATGTCTGTATGTCTTATGGATTTCACAGTAGGCATTTTCGTCGTACGAACTCGAGTTCCTAGTCCATGTGTTTCCGTTCGTTCTTCCTCGGCCTCGCGCAACTCCTTGTTCGGCGCTGATCTGATAGTTGTGCGCTCCGCTGAAGTTTTGTCCCTCGTGGAGAACATAGGCGATGTTCGGGCGATTCCTCGAATGGCTCGGCTGGCTCGGCACCACTTGATTCTTGTTTGCCGATTTCGTTGGTCCGAAGCGTTGTTCCAGGATTTGGAATTCCTCCTCCTCGAGTATGAAATCTGACGCCCGATGCATGGCGTCTTGGATGGATTGGGGTTTGTTGTGCCAAATCTCTTTTTGGAACTCCGATTTATACCACATGGAGTTCTTTAATGCTTCGAGTGTTCCTTTGTCGCTCACGTCACCTACTTTCGACATTACTGCTTTGAAGCGCCCCATGAAAGTCCTTAACGGTTCAGTCGGTCCTTGAGATAGCGTCCAGAGGTCGGCGTCGGATACGCCCCGGTTCATGAACATGGAGTATTGCTTCATGAACTCGGTGCAGAGGTCTTTGAAATTGCTGAATGAATTGCGCTCGAATCTGGAGAACCATTCGAGGGCCGGTCCTCGGAGATTCTCGACGAACAGAAGGCAGTATCCCGCATCTCGCTCGCTCTCTCTGAGGTTGGATCGCGCCATTACCGTGCGAAACGTCATGATATGTTCCTTCGGATCCGTCGTTCCCTCGTAAGTTGGGAGGCGAACTTTTCCGGGGTTTGACACTCTCGCCTCGATAATCCGTGCTGTGAACGGCGTCATCTCGGCTTCCTCCAGCATTAAGTCAATCTCGGGTGCTGCGCTCGTTGCTTTGTGTACTTGCGATCGAATAGTTCTCACCTCCGCGTTTGCCCGAGCCAAATCTGCTCGGATTTCGTCGAGGACGTTTCCTCGGCTCGCCGAATAGGGCTCTGTAAATCTGCGTTGGTTTGCCCTCCGGGGCTCGTCTTGATAGTGTGCTTGCTCGACCCATAGGAGGTTTTCCTCTTCCTCAGCCAAGTCCTGATCTTGCTCCGAATCGAGGCCGTCTCCCGAAGCTCCATCTCGTCGTGCCGCAGCGATGGTCGCCTCGTCTGGTTGTGATGTCGTCGCATCGGCTCGTTCCTCTCCAGTTCATGTCGTGGCCGCCGAGCCGTCGGTGGGTTCGCCTAGGATTTTGTCACGCTGCTGATCTCGCTCAGCGACTCCTCTTCGGACAAGACGCGGTGGTTCAGTGATGTTGGGCCTCGTGGCTACGGGAGTCCGTTCTCCGTAGAGGTGCTGTGATTGAAAAGTTCCCGAGCCTCTTGCTCGGTTGTTGTTAACTCCTGGAGTTGCAAAGTTAAGCGCCTTCAGGTTGAGTCCGTGCTTCCTGATCCTGGCGGATGGATTCATCATGGGGGTTAGACTGCCTATTTGCCGACTTTGGGCTCGACTCTCCGTCGTAAGGTTCTCGAGAGTTTTGCCTTGCTCCGCCGTCTTATTTTCCAGCGCCGTCATCATGGCTTTCATCTCGGCCAGGGACGCGGAGATCGTCTCGGATTGCTCCAGTGTTTGCTGAGTAGCGTTGGGCGCTCCGACTCCCAAAGGAGGATTTACTTCGGTCCTGGTGGTGACGTTTTCCGCTGCAGTGGTGTTGTCGGCGTCGGTCACTCCGGTGGTCATCTTTTCAGATCTGGTGAGCGTCGGTTCTCGGTGTAAGAATTCTTCCTCCCCTCTTTCTAGCGCCAAATTGTGCGTGCTGGATTTCACACAATAGATAATCTGTTAATAAAAACAAAAGAGGACGAAAAGATTCTAAGTGAAACACGACACGAAGATCCGAAGACGGGAATTTTATTCGAGCTGCTCTGATAAGCTTTTAGGGTACAAGTATTTCTGCTAGGTAAAAACGTCGATCCCTTTACGAATGAATTAAGAATCCTATTTATACATCTTTCTCGTAATCTAAGCGTATATCTCGGAAAATCTTCTCGTAGATTTTCCTTCCTTTTTCTCTTGACGGCGCTCCGTTCTACGAACTTTATTCTTCTAGGGCAAAAGTCACTTCGGTCTTTCTTTGTGGGCTTGGGCTCGTTCGTTGTTTTGAACTCAGACTATTTTGCAAGTCTGTTGCTCGGACCCTCAAAAGAAAAGGTTGGTTCGGTTTATGCATATTCCGGTTCAACTCAGATTATGCACGGTTCATGCACCGAAGTGATTCTCCTAGGTTTATGCACGGTTCGTGCACCGAAGTGATTCTCCTCGGTTTATGCACGGTTCGTGCACGAGGTGGTTCACCTCGGGTTCACTTCGGTTTATGCACGGTTCGTGCACCGAAATCTCTTCTTCAGCTCGGTTCTGCACGGTTCATGCACAAACCATGCACGGTTCAGAGATCACTTTCCACACTTAAGTCTTTTCTTTGATTGATATTGCCTGGGTGGAAACCGACCCCAACAGCTTGAGCGGATGAAAACAAGAGCTTGGAGCCAAAACGGGGTACCATAACTGTATGAAGCCGTTGCACCTAAAGTCCAAAGAGCACAAGAGTCCAAAGAAGTTTGCTTTTAGCATTGGATCCCTTTTATGTGGATAAGGGTTTACTAGGGTTTGGTGGCTCACCTATAAATACTCTACCAATCCCAAAAACGAAGCCCTCTCTCTCCCTCTTAGATCTATTTTAGTTTTTGCTTCGTTTTCTCTTCATTTTTAAGAAACTTTATAATACTTTTTATTTTTAATTTAGTTTTTGCACTTCTCTTAATTTATTCTTGTTCATGTTTTCTAGTCTTGTTTATCCACATCTTCTTCATGGAATTTCGTGGTTACTAATGATTAGGATTTATGTTTAAGCTTTTATTTTGTTCTTGAGTTTCAAGAACTTTTCTTTTAGGTTTATGCTTAACCAAGACTTGTTCTTTAGAATTTCTTGGTAAAGCCTTTGCCTTTATTTTATTTTATGTCATTGATCTTCTCTCTAACATTGCTTAGCTTTTATTTTCGTATGGATCTAGAGGTTAAACAAATGATTAGAGAGTAGTGATTTTGTGGTTCTTAGGATGTAATAGATTTATGGTGATAGATCTTGATGCTTATGCACTTAATGATCTTAACCATTTCTTATTTATTGTTCTCAATGCTTAGTCTAGCTTGATCAACTAGTCTAAAGACTATATGCGGCTTGACGTGAACGCCACGTGCTTGCTTAGCCAAACCCATAAACAAGACTTTGATCTTTCCTAGGCTCAGACAGACCGTCTGTCTAGGAGATCTTATGGCTTTATAGGGTTGGGTATTCTTGCTTGCTATCCTCATGTATCATTGTGCGGGAGCCAAGCTAGGTTGTGAGTTAGCAAAGTGACTTCTATCACGACAGTGGATTAGTCTTGATTAGAAACCCTATGCCTAAGGATTACCATCTAAGACCCAAGGTCTAGATGCTGTTATAAGCCTTCTTGATCTGAAATGTTCATCATAGATCATTTATCTCATCCAAGGAACCTCTTTTGTCATTTCTTTTCTTAGTCTTTGCTTAGGTTGTGTTAGCTTTCATTTTCTTCTTTTTTTTCCTGATATAAGACTCGGTGGGGAGTCTCATGGCAGGCGGAAGATGAGATCTAGAGGCTGGCTTTCACGCTCTCTCTTCTAGATCAGTGGATGAACGGTGGTAGAACAAGGCTTGCTTGCACAAGACTTGAGCCGAGATGGTGTCAAACAAGCTGGCTTTCACGCTCTCTCTTGTTGGACGATTAAAAGAGAAACTGTTGGGGCATCGAATGGCACCACAGAGGGATGAGGGATCTCTGATACTGCACAAGCACTTGGCCTTGGTGAATCTCACACGCAAGAACACAAGCAAAGGACAAAGACAAGCGGCGGCTTGAAGCTTTGGAAGAACTGCGTTATTTTATTAAAATCAAGGTAACGAAAAATACAATGCTGCAGGGGAGCTTTATAAACAGCTCGTCAGCTAGCCCTAAGGCCGGTAAACTTAAAGAAAACGACAATAAAAATCCTACAAAAGCTAACAAAACGCAAAAGCCAAAAATACATCAAAAATGGAAATTTCACTTAAAACTAAAAAGAAAAGAAAACTAAGTCTATCCTTGCGGTCTTCTTCTGGGGCTCGATCTTGGGGCTCTTGGACGTGCTAAGTACCACTGGGACAGATTGTATAAATTGAATATACCTGATTTTGGTGCGCAATGGTCTGAAATGCTTTCTCAATGGTTGTGCATGGTCCTGGTCCGTTCCATGCTGGTATCTTGGTGATTCCATCCTCTTGTAGTCTAGTGAAGTCAAGATGATAGAAATCTTCAATTGTCTTCCCGTAGTTGGCTCCCAAAACGTCTTCTTGCTCCATTTGCTCTCTCTCGGCTTCAAGGCTTGTTTCCGTGGTATCTTGAGGCTCAGAAGTGATATCCAAGAGATTCTTGGTGTTCTGGGCTCCATTTCCTGCCAAGTATACATACTTACCTTGGGCTGTACGAGGCTGGTTATCCTTGAGGCTCAGCCTTGCAAAATCCTCCAATATGTCTATTTTGGGTGCGATGGAGCTATCTTTGAGGTCGGCTTGTGGTGGTGTGTTTCTGAACGTGTCTCCCAGCTCCATTGTATTCAGGAGGGTCTCCACAGCTACATTGAACCCTTCTCTAAGCCTCCTGGTCTTGGACCGTGTCATTGGTGAGGACTTGACCGTTGGTACAAGCTCGTTGGTCTCGGCTAGGTCGATGTCCTCATCATTTTCTTTTGGTAATCACTTAGGTTGTTAGCTGTTAGAAAACCTCCCTTCTCTATTAGCTTNGTTTCCGTGGTATCTTGAGGCTCAGAAGTGATATCCAAGAGATTCTTGGTGTTCTGGGCTCCATTTCCTGCCAAGTATACATACTTACCTTGGGCTGTACGAGGCTGGTTATCCTTGAGGCTCAGCCTTGCAAAATCCTCCAATATGTCTATTTTGGGTGCGATGGAGCTATCTTTGAGGTCGGCTTGTGGTGGTGTGTTTCTGAACGTGTCTCCCAGCTCCATTGTATTCAGGAGGGTCTCCACAGCTACATTGAACCCTTCTCTAAGCCTCCTGGTCTTGGACCGTGTCATTGGTGAGGACTTGACCGTTGGTACAAGCTCGTTGGTCTCGGCTAGGTCGATGTCCTCATCATTTTCTTTTGGTAATCACTTAGGTTGTTAGCTGTTAGAAAACCTCCCTTCTCTATTAGCTTAGCTTAGCATAGTTCTCTATATCTCAAGTGTCATTAGCTTCCCAAGTGGATTGACACATCAAATACTACAATGACATGTGTGTTTGAGGATTGACCAAAGGTTGAAAACCTCTGCATCAGGGATAGGAATGGAGAATTCTTATGATCATTTGGACTCCTATGAGCGGTTGTGCAACACATTTAGGATTGAAGGTGTGCCCGAAGATAGTATCAAGATCATTTTGTTTTCATTTTCACTTTGAGAAAAGGCAAGCAAATGGGAGAGAGCTATACCATCTCACTTGCTCAATTCTTGGGATGATTGCAAGAGGATCTTCCTTCTAAGGTTCTATCCCACACAAAAAAATAGTCCAAATTAGGAGAGACATTTTGAGCTTTAAGCAAGGCATCCTTGAGACCTTTCATGAGGCATAGGAGAGACTAAGAGGATACACTAGGGATTGTCCCCATCATGGGGTTCAAGAAAGAAGCTATCCTTAGCATTTTTTATTGGGGAGTTGATAAGAAGCACAAATGGACATTGGATGTAGCTAGCAAAGGGTGTTTTGCAAACCTCACCATGGAACAAGGAGAGCTACTTGTTGAGAACTTGGCTAATAGTGATGAAAGCTACAATGAAAGGCATGATACAGCATGTGGCGACCCGACCCGGCAATATGAACCGTGGCCGTGCCTCCCACCAAACATCCTATCGGCCATTCTATACTTAGTCAAATTTCACGTTTTTAATTCTTTTTAGCAATTCCGTTTAACAAGCGATTAAACCAAAACAATGCCTTTCATTAAACTTGAATAAAACACTTGACAAGATTTGGGGTTCATAAATAATAAAAACACAGTTTGCTAGCAATGCAACACATCATATAGTTCCAACCTAAACGGAAAACACCAAGGCCCATAAAACGAACAACAAATTCAACGATTAAATAAATAGAACCCCCGATCCATCCATGTCCATCACTGCCGCCGGTCTCGCTCCACTTACTTCTTAGATCCTTGACACGCCTAGAAACACATTGGTCGGAAGAAAACTCGGTGAAACTCGTTTGGAAACGAAGATAGTCGATTGCCCTAGAGATTTCTCGGCTATCGCTCGTCCGTAGCTTTCTCTCCTCGACTATCTCTCGAGCCGTTCACTTTCCTTCGACCCAAACTCAGATTCTCTCGGCGATAGTCGTATCCGTACGGCTAACTCTTGATCTCTCTCGGCTATCTCTCGGGATACTCGTGATATCAGGGTTTTCTCTCGACTAATCTCTCTCTCTCGCTCTATTTCCTTGAAAAATGCGGCAGCCGAGAGAAAAGTCTCAAAAACTCTTATATACTCGCAAAACCCTAGGTAACTCGGCCATAACCGACGTTTCCTAGTTCCAGTAGGACTTATCCCGGTTAGCTCCGAATTTTCCTCGACTATAGCCCGTACCGGCTCGACCATCCGTGCGATTAATCTGATTTAAGCCGACTTAAGTCACGGCCCACGGCCCAGCTTCCTTTCTCTCGACTGTTTTCTTTTTCTCTCGGCCAGTTTCCTTTTTCTCTCGGCCAGACCGAACCGCCTCGATCGTACTCGTGAGATTTCCCGTTCCGCCTAGGAAAATTTTGGTTTTCATCCAGAGAATTCTCGGCCCACTGGCCTAGCCCCTTTTCTCCCGACACTTAGTCGTTTTCTCGACACTTTCAGATTTTCACTCGGACCTATCCTTTCTTCTCTCGGATATAGTCTGTCCCTCTCGGCTATATCTCCAATCTTGTTTCTCAATGTCCTCATTGAATTTGGATGGATGTGCTCTAGGAGGGAGTGCTTTACCACTTCTGAAGATAATGGCATTGATAGATTCTTGGGGCCCACAAATTGGAGAAGTTCCATTATTCTCCATGTGTTGTATTTTAGAACTCAATGTTGCAAACTTAGAGTTGAGGTCACTGTAAGAGCAATCCACCTTGTGGCCCATGTCTTCTATTCTCTTGTTCATTTCCTTGGTCCCATTGGTTTGCTTGAAGACTTACCGGTTATGATAGGGAGCGTCGAGGTGCCTACTGATTTTGTGGTACTAGAAATGGATGAAGAACCAAGGGATCCATTGATATTTGGGAGACCTTTCTTAGCCACAGCAGGAGCAATCATTGATGTTAGGAAGGGCAAAATTGATTTACACTTGGGAAAGAACTGTGTGCTCAAGTATGACATCAATGATGCTTTTAAGAAGCCTACCATTGAGGGTCAATCTTTTTGGGTTGAAACAATGGATCAACTAGATGATGAATACCTTGAAGAGCTAGCCATGGAAGACCATCTACAAGTAGCCTTGACAAAAGAGCATGGCGAGAATGGGCATCTACATGGGGCAAGCTTAGGATACTTGAAGTTACTTGATTCACACAAGCCTGTAGAAGAAGATGATTACTTCTTGGAGTTTAGGCACAAGACAAACGGAGGATGTGTGATTGAAGAGATAAGCTCCTTAGGCGTTGAGCATGAGGACGAGATGATGGCTAGCATGAACAAGCCTATCATTGAAGGGGATTGGAGTGAGCTCAAAGCGCCAAAGGTGGAGCTCAAACATCTTCCAAAAGGGCTAAGGTACGCTTTCTTAGGTCCTAACTCTTCTTACCCTGTCATTGTCAATGAAAGCCTGAGTAAAGATGAACTATCCTCCCTTTTGTGCGAATTGAAGAAGTTTAGGAGAGCCATTGGTTATTCTTTGGATGACATCAAACGCATATCTCCTTCTCTTTGCACACATAGGATACATCTAGAAGATGAATCTATGACTTTTATAGAACATCAAAGAAGGTTAAATCCTAATTTGAAAGAAGTTGTAAAGAAAGAGATTCTCAAGCTTCTAGATGCGGGTGTTATCTATCCAATTTCGGATAGCACATGGGTTTCAGCTGTCCATTGTGTGCCTAAAAAGGGAGGAGTCACTGTGGTTAAGAATGAAAAGGATGAACTAATACCTACTAGAACCATAACTGGCCATATGATGTGCATTGATTATAGAAAACTTAATTTGGCCACAAGGAAATACCATTTCCTTCTCCCTTTCATTGACCAAATGTTAGAAAGATTGGCCAATCACCCATTCTATTTGTTTCCTAGATGGGTATAGTGGTTTCTTTCAAATCCCAATCCATCCAAATGATCAAGAAAAAACCACATTCACTTGTCCATATGGAACATTTGCATATAGGAGAATGCCTTTTGGACTTTGTAATGCTCCTACTACTTTTCAAAGATGTATGATGTCCATATTTTCTGATTTGATTGAGGAGATGGTGGAGGTCTTTATGGACAATTTCTCGGTCTATGGCTCCTCCTTTGGTGTTTGCTTGTCTAATTTGTGCAGGGTTTTGGAGAGATGTAAAGAGACAAATCTTGTGCTCAACTGGGAGAATCTCACTTCATGGTTAGAGAAGGGATAGTGATTGGTCACAAAATCTTAGAGAGTGGTATTGAGGTTGACAAAGCCAAGATAGAAGTTATGATGAGTTTGGCGCCTCCAAGCAATGTGAAAGGCATAAGGAGTTTTTGGGGGCATGCCGGGTTCTATAGAAGGTTCATTAAGGACTTCTCCAAAATAGCAAGACCACTAACAAGACTACTTTGCAAGGAGGCCGAGTTTGGGTTTGATGATGAGTGCCTTGAAGCATTTTTGAAGATCAAGGAAGCTCTTGTGAGTGCTCCAATAGTGCAAGCACAAGATTGGGATATTCCTTTTGAGATCATGTGCGATGCAAGTGATTATGCTGTGGGAGCTGTTCTTGGCCAAAGGAAGGACAATAAACTTCATCTCATATACTATGCATGTAGAACTTTGGATGACACTCAAGTGAAGTATGCAACAACTGAAAAGGAGCTCTTGACTGTGGTGTTTGCCTTTGAAAAGTTTAGAAGCTATCTAGTTGGGTCTAAGATTGTAGTCTACACGGATCATGCAGCTTTGATGTACATCTATGCGAAAAAGGACACAAAACCAAGACTCCTTAGATGGATACTTCTTCTACAAGAGTTTGACATGGAAATAGTTGACAAGAAGGGCATTGAAAATGGCGTGGCTGATCACCTATCAAGGATGAGGATTGAAGAGCTCATTCCTATTAATGATTCTCTTCCCGAAGAGCAACTCATGTTGATTAAGGTCTTGGAAGAAGGATACCACTTGGGAAAGAAGAAGCCAAGAGCTTGAAGGAAGGAGGTCTTCCTTGGTATGCAGATTTTGTAAACTATTTGGTGTGTGGTGATGTGCCTCCCAACCTAGATGCCTACTTTAAGAAAAAATTCTTTAGGGATGTGTCTCACTACTATTGGGATACCTTACCTTTTCAAGAGGTGCTCAGATGGTCTCTATAGAAGATGCATAGCTCAATAGGAGAAAAACAACATCTTGTTCCATTGTCATGGGTCAGTTTAGTTGCTGTGGACTATGTCTTCAAATGGGTGGAAGCAGTGGCAAGCCCCACGAATGATGCTAAAGTTGTGGTGAAGCTTTTCAAGTCCATAATCTTTCCAAGATTTGGAATTCTAAGAGTTGTGATAAGTGATGGTGGAAGTCATTTCATCTACAAGGTCTTTGAGAATTTGCTCAAGAAGCATGAGGTTAAGCATAAGGTCGCCACACCTTACCAACCCCAAACAAGTGGCCAAGTCGAAGTTTCCAATAGAGAGATCAAAGCAATTTTAGAGAAGACAGTTGGAGCTACACAGAAGGATTGGGCATCCAAGCTAGATGATGAACTTTGGGCTTATAGGACAACTTTTAAGACACCTATTGAAAGGTCACCATTCTCTCTTCTCTATGGAAAATCTTGTCACTTGCCTGTGGAGCTTGAATACAAAGCATTGTGGGCAGTCAAACTCCTAAACTTTGACATCAAGACAGTCCAAGAGAAGAGATTGATCAATCTCCAAGAACTTGATGAGGTACGCTTGGATGCCTATGAGAGTTCGAAAATCTACAAGGAGAGGACTAAGGCCTTCCATAACAAGAAGCTAGAGCCAAAGGAATTCAAAGTTGGAGATAGAGCATTGCTATACAACTCTAGGCTGAAGCTATTCCCGGGGAAGCTCAAATCAAGATGGTCTGACCCTTTCACAATCAAGGAGGTCTTGCTCTATGGTGTTGTAACTCTTTATGGCCAGGAAAGGGATGAGTTTACTGTGAATGGCCACAGGCTGAAGCCATAATTGGGTGATGGAAAAATTGAGGAGGCAACATCAATTCCTCTTCAAGATCCTCCACATGCCTAAGGGTTTGAAAAGTCAAGCTAAGTGACGTTAAACAAGCGCTCTAAAATTGACCTTCCAATAGGAGGCACTCCCATGTCTACCTTTGTACATATTATATGTTTTCTACTTCAATAATGTGTTTTTGAGTGTCTGTGGATGATACGTTTGAATCAAGGAGTTTGATAGCCAAGAACAAGGAGCTTGCAAGAAATTTTTAACAGTGTGTCGAGCTACGTATCGAGCTACCAAGATCGATACATCCCTCACAGGGAAACTCAAAAAGCTGTATCGGGCATTTGTATCGAGCTGGTAGCTCGATACAATCAACCAGGGGATCTCGATGATGCGTGTCAGACGTTTGTATCAAGCTACATAGCTCGATACAGTTTTAAAGAGTAGCGTCTGATAGTGTATCGAGCTTCATATCCAGCTATGTAGCTCGACACGACTCCAACCAGACTCTCCCTCCTTCTCTTCACAGTTTTGAGGTACCTCCACCTCCCTTGTGTATATGTCTTTTAGTCTTTTTCATTTTGTTTTTATGTGATGTTGATTGAGGTCTCCTCTAGACTTTTATTACAGAAGGGACTGTGTAATTTAAGTTTGGGGAAAAGGTTGAGAGATTTGACATTGTGTTTTGTGAGTCTTATTTTTCTTTCATGGATTTTGAGTCTCATGCATTTCATATAAGGCATAGAAAAAACCGAAAAAATCGAAAAATTTGAAAATTTTCCAAAAAAGAAAGTCATTTAGATGTTACATTTGCATATTAGGATTGAGTTTAGTTGCATTTCATATAGGATTTGCATTCATATGCATTGGGAGCAATGATGAGCTTATCCTTGTAGAGTGCCAACTCTTGTAATCAATTCAATTCCCTAGTTAGTAGTTCTTTAATGCATTTGAACAAGTCTTGAAAGTAAGGAAGAACCATGTTCGGATCACTTCACTTGTCACCTAGAACTTGGTCGAAATAGGGACTTGAATTTGATAAACAACTCTACTCACTTGAACCGAATTTTGACATATAATTATCATGCCTTGCATTGAAAGTGAATTCATGGATTATATACATATTTGAGCTTTCTTACTCACTTTGCCACCCTCTTGCTAGCTCAAGTAGTACCCCCACCTTACCTTACCTCCCTTGAAGCCAAATGTTCTAGTGATATTTCTTGTGAGGCCTTATTTTGATTGAACTTAGCATAAAGTGTTAGGTTTGGGACGACAAGTTTTAGAAGGTTGAGTGAGCTTAAAGAGAAATAATGAGAGGGGTTTTGGACCATTGATAGCATTTATGGGTAGATGAGAGTCTAGTCTTGTATGCATCACTTGTCTTATTGAAACAAGAGTTTTTATCTCTTGCAAGCAATTTCTCAATTGCTCATATCATTGCAATACTTGAGATATCAATCCATTTTGGGAGATGATTCAATAAGAATACAAAGTTTGGTTTAAGGTAAGGTAAATTGGCAAATTCAAGTAACAATCAACAATTAAAAGCAAAACACAAACTAAAAGAGACACTACAAGAGCAATAATATGAAGTTGAGCCTTAATTACCACTAATGAAGCCCTAAACAAGAAATTAGCTACTAAGCAAGATTATCAAATTAACTAAAACGAAACCTAGGGATGGAATCATTGATTTGGGCAATCAAATGGACAACCTTGCAATCATTTAAGCAACTAATCAAGCTTCTATATGCCTAGAACACTTAATAAAGACTAAACCATGATGTTTGGCACTAATTCCTTTCCTAATCACCCTAATGAACTAATGATGTTTTAGCATTAGATTGATTAGTAAGCATTAATTACAAGTCTAAATGGCATGATAAAACCCTAGGCAACTAATATCTTAGGCTAGGAATGTAAACCTCTTATTAAGTTGGTTCAAACATTTCATCAAACACTTGGTGGGTGTATGAAATGCTTATGATCCAAATAGCAAAAGATTAGCTATTTGGCATTAAGAACTACTTAATAAGAAGAGAGATGAAAGAATCTATCCTAGATTGCAAGATTGAACCATTAGAAAACCCTAAATCTAACCCATCCCCAAGTTC
>JAHZTW010000004.1:10684841-10725313 GCA_020283515.1 Alliaria petiolata
CAATCCCTCTGGTATGATCTGAATCTCACCCAAGAAGCTTTGAATGCTTCAGTTGGTCCTTGAGAGAATGTAGTGATCTTCATCCTCAGCTCCTCAGATCTCGCGTCATCAAAGAAGTTGCATAAGAATGCATTCTTTGTATCTTCCCATGTGGTCAAAGATCCTGGGTCCAACTGCTTCAGCCAATATGATGCATCTCCAGCAAGCGAGTAAGGGAACAGCTTGCAGAAGAGATAGTCATAGGTCACTCCATTAGCCTTGATGCTTGATGAGAGGTCCTCAAATCTCTCAATATGGTCCATGGGGTGCTCTTGAGGAAGACCATGGAAAGGATGCTGAGCCACTAAAATGTAGTAAGCAGGCTTCAGCTCAAAGTCATTCCTCTGAAATGCAGGAGGACGGATCGCAGCTCTATTAGCATAAAACTGGTCTAGACGGTTGTACTCGCCTAATGTTCTTCCACGTCCAACTTCTGCAGGGGCGATTTATATCGCTGGTTCGACGATGACGGCGCCAGCCTCATCAAGTCTCTGGCCTTGGGCGTTCCTTCTGTTGCCTTGAAGGTCAACAAAGTCGCCTGCCTCGTTGCGTATCATGATCACAAGTTCTGCCATCTCGGTCTGCGCAAGGTGTCGATCGATGATGTTAGTGTCGATCGACGCTGAGGTTTGGTGTCGATCGATGCTAGATGTGTCGATCGACGCTCTTGCAGTCTTGCGGTTCGTACGTTCCAAACGACTTATTTCCTGGTTGAGTGCGATTAGTTCTTTGTCTTTGTTGCTTCTGGTACTTAGCATGCACCTAAAAGCATAAAGTAAAAACTAAATTAGTAACCAAAAACAAAAATTAAAAACCTAGACAAAATTCTAATACTAGAAATCTGTAGGCAACTAATCTCCTTCCCCGGCAACGGCGGCAAAATTTGATATGGGTCAAATTTACCCTAGAGCTACTCTCTCAAATTAAGAGATCAGTTGTAGTACTTAGGGATCGAATCCACAGAGAAGGGATAGTCACACAACGAACTTCTAATTTCGAATTAAGCTAAGAAATAATATGGAATTAAAAGACAGAAAGCAATTAAACGATTTAGATTCAGGAGACGAAACGCTAGGTTCAGGGAAATTCTCAGGTGATCTAACTTGCAGGTCTAGACAGAATGTTAGGAATTATTAAGATCTGTTTTCGAACTCGAATCACTAATGTAAAATCAACCAACTCTCACTGCGAAGATTATCTATGTCTAAACCCTAGAATTCCAAATCTAATTGCAAATTCTAACAATTCAAACAAGCATTAAAGTTCAGGTTCAATTGTTCACAAAACCCTAAACCAAATCTCTTTGCGAATAGGTATTTTGCTCATCTAACATTAGTTCAGGCAATCAATAATACTCTCGCATCTATTAATTAACCTAAGCTCAGATTCTAGGTCGCGAAGCTAGAATAAGCATTAAACACAAATCCAGATGAAGAACTCTAATGATTTTATCCTAACAATTTAATTCGACCTAACAATTCATTAATCACCCTTGAAAAACCCTAAACCTAACTAGCAAACTACTCAGACATGGTGAATAAAGAAAACATCATGAATAAAATAGTTTGCATAAAAGAAATCAATAGAAACAAAGGAGTTCCCAAATTTGCTCTGAAGGAGAAAAATTCTTCTCTCTAAAATCTCTCTAAAAATCTCTCTCTAAAATAATGTGTGTGTTGTGCCTAAACAATGGCTGAAAAACTCTATTTATAGGCCTAGGTTCGCATCTTCAATTTCTTGGAAGATTAGGAAAAGTCTTGGAGATTTCATTTTCTTCAAAATATGGAAACTTCTCGATTCTGGAAATTGGAAAACCTGGTGTCGATCGACACTCATCGTGTTGCAATTCGTGACTTCATTCCATTAACTCCAAAATGTATCCAAATCTCCAATTTGTCTCCAATTGTACCTGAACATGTAAAGACTCTATATAGATTCGAAAATAGCCAAAAGACTCTATAAAAACACTTATATCATGGTCTAAAAATGGGTAAAAACCATGATATATCAATGTTTTAGCATTAGATTGATTAGCAAGCATTAATTACAAGTCTAAATGGCATGATAAAACCCTAGGCAACTAATATCTTAGGCTAGGAATGTAAACCTCTTATTAAGTTGGTTTAAGCATTTCATCAAACACTTGGTGGGTGTATGAAATGCTTATGATCCAAATAGCAAAAGATTAGCTATTTGGCATTAAGAACTACTTAATAAGAAGAGAGATGAAAGAATCTATCCTAGATTGCAAGATTGAACCATTAGAAAACCCTAAATCTAACCCATCCCCAAGTTCCTAAAGAACTACTCACTAATCATAGTTAAACCCATCAAATCAAGGATTAGAGAAAGGTTAAACATGATTAGAGAAAGATTAGAAGAAATCTAAAAAAGATATTGCATTAAACAAGAAGATCCAAGCAAAATACAATGATTTCTCTCAAAGTGGCTAAAAGTTTAAGCTTAGAACAAAGAGAATAAAAGTTGACATAAAAATTAGGTATAAAAAGTATTTATAGGAGGGACCCCATAAAGTGGACAAAAAAGATTCGTCTGGGTTCAGTTCGACGAGTTCATCGAACCATCTCGTCGAACTTAACCCCTGGAAATTTGGTTTGACGAGACTTCATCGAACAGCTTCGTCGAACTGGCTCCCTGGTTTCTTGGCTCATCTTCTTGCGTCTGCGTTCGGTTCGACGAGTTCGTCGATCTATCTCGTCGAACCGAACCCCTGCCATCCTGGTTCGTCGTCCTTCGTCGAACCGTCTCGCCGAACGGACGCCCTGGAGGTTTGGTTCGACGAGTTCATCGGACCAACTCGTCGAACCAGCGCCAGAAGTCTTCTGCTCCATCTTCTTGGTGACTTCTTGCTCCTCCAAGTGCTATGTCATCCTTCTCCAACTTCATCCATGCGTCCATAGCCTCCTTAGCACATGATCAAGACTCCAAATGCACCAATATATGTAAAGACTATGCAAATACACTCTAGAACCCTAAATGATACAATGCAACACAATGATGCTTAATTAGGCTCCCAAAAGGTTAAGAAACTTACAATAAATGGAGGGAAATATGATGCAAAATGTAGACATATCACTTATACCTTTAGCATTATGCATGAAGTTCAATCCTCTTTGAGTGATAACCCTTATGCGAATTGGAAGCATGAATTGAGATCATTCTTATCTCATAAGCGTAGTCCCTTAGCCAAATGAATTCAGTTGCATTGCATTGTCATGATTCACATTTTGCAATTTAATGAATGTTAAAGAGTTGGTTGGATAGGGAGACTTATCTAGATTGAGTTCTTTGTGAATTTGATTGTTGTGATGAGCATGACTAACTCTTTTAGAGTAAGATGAATTCAAGTGCATCTTAGAATTAAGAACTAGGACATTGAGGTGATTATGTTTGTTGGCATTCTTGGATATTGAGCTCCCACTTTCAAACCTCTCTCTTAGATTTGTCATGTTTTGTTTGCTTGATATACTCATAAATTAGCATATTTTAGCATTCATTTTAGATAGTTTTGCATGATATCTTGCATTCATATAGCCACTTTTAGTCCCATTTGCATCCATATTAGATTTTAGTGAGTTTTATCTTAGGTTGTTGCATATTTGTACATATTGAGTCCTTATTAGGTATCTTGGAGGCTTGGAGGACCTTATAGAGTGATGGATGACAATGAGGAGGAAAAGGAGTGGCCAAGCAAAGAGAAGAGTTCTTTTGGGAGCATATCTACCTTCATGTCTACCTACCAATGTCGATACAGCCTGGCAGGGAGAACAGGAAGAGCGTGTCGAGCATTTGTATCGACCTACCAAGGTCGATACAAGCCTACCCGGAGTTCTGGAGCGAGCGTATCGAGCGTTTGTATCGAGCTAGCAAGTTCGATACAAGTTCCAGCCGAACCTTGAAGACCATCTTTAGCAGCGTATCGAGCTGCATATCGACCTAGCAAGCTCGATACGCTGTCCGATTTTCAGACTTAAACCGGGTCAATACCCTGTTTGTTCCGGATTGACCCGGTTCGTCCACTGTTCACTATAAATACCAAATGACCTTCTAATCTTTTGTTCTTACTTAGAAAACCTTCCTCTTTGGTTTCTAAGTGATTTGGTAAGACTTTTATTTGAGTTTATGCAAATTTAGTACTTATCTTTCTTAATCTTTCTTATACATCTCTCTAATCATGTTTATCTTCATCTCTTTCATAGGATTTGAGGGTCTAGTCATGATTAGTGAGTAGTTTCATTAGGATCTAAGGATGGGTTAGATTTATGGTGTTTCATGGATTGATATTGATGTCTAGGATTAGATTCTTTCATTTCCCTCCTTGTTTAGTGTTCTAAATGCTAGTTTAGCCATGATCAAGCCAAAACTAGGCGTTAGGGAATTTCCCACTCACAAGGTGTTTGCTGAAATTCCACAACCAACTAAACAAGGGATTTACATTCATAGCTCATGAAAGTGATTGTGTAGGGTGTTTATTAGCATTTTAGAACTGTTTCATAATGCTTGTTAGCTTCCTTTTCACAAATGAAAATTTGATCTTAATTAGGATGATTAATGAAGAGATTAGTGCCATGAAAGTGGATTAGTCTTGCTTTTGAGTTCTAAGCTTAGGGATTAGCATATATTGTGATTGATTGACATCAAAGATTGATTCTTGGAACACCTTAGATTGATAACCCCATCCTTGGATTCGTTTAGTCATTTGCTAATCTTGCTTAGTAGTAATTACCTTTAATTTGCTTGATTAGTGCTTTTATTGCTTAATTAAGTTGTTAGTTACTTTGGTTTGATTTGTTAAACTCCCAAACTTTTATGCTTGCTTAGATTAAGAAGTTTTATGCATTCCTATTGTCACAATCACACCCATATGGATTGATTCTCAAACACTACAATGACATGAGTGGGGTTTGAGTAATTGTTTAAGAATAAGGAAAAATCCTCTTATCAATTTGGCGTCGTTGCAATATAGCACAAATTAACCGGGTTTTGTACAAGAGTTGGACATGAGGAATGTGTTACAACAAATTCTCCAAGGTCAAGCAAGTAATGCTCTTGATTTGACTAAGAAGATGGCTGAAATTCACAACAAGGTGGATTGCTCTTACAATGACCTTAACTCTGAGTTTGACACTTTGAGCTCAAAGATCACGCAAATGGAAAACAACAAGAGTATTGCTTCCTCTTCTACACGAGCTCAAGTTTCTTTTCCCGGTAAACCCGAGCCAAACCCCAAGGATTATTGCAATGCTATCTACTCCATTGATGAAGAAGAGTATGAGCGTGTAGTGGCTGACTTTGAGCAACTATTTGAGTGTCCCAATGAAGCATTTATAGTCAATGAGGACATTGAAGTTCAAGTGGGGGAGGAGGTCATTTAAAATTATCATTGGAACGAGTAAAGAAGAGCTTAATGAGAATGTGATTTCTACACAAGCAAGAGCTGTTGAGAAGGAAAGAGAAGTGGCTGAGAAGACTAAAGTTGAGGCTTATGATCTCCTTGGCTACAAGGCACCACTCCCTTTTCCTGAACCGGTGTTGACAAAGGCACAAAAGAAGGTACTCTCATGCTTTAGAGGGAGTATGGAGAAAGTTGGTGCACCTTTGCCTAAAGTGGAGAACTGGTCACAAGTCAAGGATCAAATAAAGTTCATCAAGGACTTGCTTGCCAACATAGAGAAGGTTGAGGAGCTGATTGAAGTCTAGATCCACCAAGCGCAACAAGGAAGGAGTCCAAGGTTATCACAAAGCTTGGTAATCCGGGAAATTTTTTGGTTTCTTGTTCTCTTGGGGACTTGAAGATTGATGAAACCTTATGTGACTCTGGCTCAAGTGTCAATGTGATGTCCCTTGAGATGTCCAAGAATCTAGGGATCACTACTATGAAGAAATATTCATCACACATCACCTTTGTTGATGCTTCCTCAAGGCAACCACTAGGCCTTGTAGAGGATTATCCATTGAGAGTTAGTGAATGCCTAGTCCCAACTGACTTTATTGTCATGGACATGGTTCAAGCAGCAAGGCTACCTCTTCTTCTAGGGACACCCTTCCTCAACACAGCTGGTGCAAGCCTAGACTTCATCAACAAGAGGGTGATTCTCAAGAATATAGATACAAAGGTCTTCTATCCTATGAAACCTTCTGTTTTGAGCCTATGTGGATCCATCACTTGTGACACTATGGAGGCTAAAGGAAGACCACCAAAGGAGCAGCTGATGGGTCTCACTAGTGTGGTGATAAGTGAGAATGAAGCCCTTGATTACAATGAGTATGATGGGTCAAGATTTGATGGTGAGAGTCTTCTAGCAAAGTTTGATGGGCTCAAGATTGTGGAGCCAATAGCTGAGCCACCAAAGAGGTCTAAGAAGAGGCTGGAGCAGGCACCATGTACATCAAGAAAGGAGGAGGAAAACCAATTCCACTCCTTGTTCACCCCCATGCCTAAGGGTTTGAAAAGTCAAGCTTAGTGACTTTAAACAAGCGCACATGGGAGGCACTCCCATGTCTATCTTTGTATATATTTGCACTTTATAATTTAATAATTTGTTTTCTAGTGTTTGTGGATGACAGGTTTGGATTGAGGAGGACGAGCCAAGAGCAAAAGGCTTGCCAATAATTTTTGGCACTGTATCGAGTTGTGTATCGAGCTTGGTTACAGGGAATTCGGAGGAGCCGTATCGGGCTTTTATATCGAGCTACTAAGCTCGATACACTTGGACCAGGGAAATCTCGACCTCCGTATCGGGCATCTGTATCGAGCTACCTAGCTCGATACAGTTTTAAAAACCGCGTCTGCAAGCGTATCGAGCTATGTATCGACCTACATAGCTTGATACGTTCCTTTTCCGGGTAAGTCAACGGGGTTTGACCGGTTTAATTCACTTGAATTAAGAATTAAACCGGTTTTCTCCCCCTCTTCTTCCCCAAACACGAAAATAGCCCCATTCACACACACACTTGCGATTTTTTTTTTGCTCTCTCTCTCTCAATTCCCATGCAATTTTCGTGATTCCAAGTGTCTCTTGCTCGATTTCTTGTGCTCATATTGATTCTAAGTCAATTTCGTCAATTTCGTTCATCCCTTCACTCTTTAACGAGGTAAACAATCCAAAACCATGTTTTTCATCTTTTGCTCTAATGGTGGAAAATTTGGGGATTTTTGTATTGGGGTGTTCGAATTGATTGTTTATGGCTTGGGCATTTCTTGATTATGGTTAGGGAGTAGATTTCGAGTGCTATACTAGGATTTCCATGGTTAATTTTCGAAAATTTGACACTTAGGTTTCATGGTGCGAAAATTCAAATTACTCTCTTGAACCTTGTTAGATTTTGGGGCTTTCACTTGCATTAGCTTGCATTAACCATCCTTATGGATTGCCAATTGATAGAACTCGAAATTAGGCAACTTGAAATTTTGAAAAATTTTGTGTTTGCCAAATTTTTGCAAAATGTTGATTATTGGGGGAAAATTCGAAAATATAGCATTGATATTTGCTATTGGCTTGCTTGATGCATTGTTCACTTGATCAAAATAAGGTGCTAATGCCATATCCGAGCTTTGGTTGTTTTAAAGGTACAATGACATCAAGAAGTGGAGCTAGATACTTGGCACAACAAGAAGGAAGATTAATGGGTTGGACTGCCGAAGAGAAACAGGCAAAACAGAGGCATGAGAGGATGCACTTTGAGCCTACCAGTTTTGCGAGTCGAACCTTCCTACAAGAGGTTGGGATGTTGGGCGCTTTTGATTTGCTACTTGGGAAGATGGAGCTCCCCAGCTTGGCAACCATGGACTGTCCTACATACCCGGAGGCTACACTGCATTTCCTCTCCACACTGGACTTCTCCTATGAAGATCCAAACTCCCCATCACCATCAACGGGACGGATGACATTCAAGATCCGGGGAACCACCTTCAACCTCTCCGTGCAAGAGCTATGCCACGCCTACAACTTGAATGATGAGGCGCCACTTGTGGAATTTCTCCAATTCGAGTCAGCACGTTCTCTATGGGAGCTGATAGGCGATGGCAACTTTAGGAGCAACAAGGTCAAGATTACAAGGGTGAAGAACCCCTTGCTGAGATACATGCTTCAGCTTCCTTACCAATACTCTCTCGGGGAGAACCACGTCCGCTACAGTGTCGGAGAACGAGCTTTGCTTCCTTTTCCAAGGAGTGATAGAAACCATGTGGGATGAGGAATGGCTCACGGCGAATGAAGAAGATCTGGTGGATGACAACTTTGGGGAGGATGTGAATTATAGATGCATTTTGGCATCTTCATTGATGAAGTACAAGGCGTGGGTGCTAATGGCAAGGCCATGTGCAGTTTACATAGGTGGTTTTCTTACTCCTCTATTCTCACAAGACGGGGTTGACTTATCATCATTCGAGGCTTGCATGGAAAGGGCGTACATGGACCACAATTACGTGGTGTCCATGGGCTTCTTCGGATCTCCTCCAACTCCGGGGACTTATGCTCACCACTTCACCGACAAGGAGAATGAGAGAAAAGCTTACATCCTCCCGAACCCGAATGTGGAGCTAGTGGACAGCATCGAAAGCTTGGAGTTCTTTCCATCCTATGAGGAGCGTTACATGGCAATAAGGAGCACGGCTGCGACCCCAATTTTCCTAGACTCCTCCTCATCATCATTCTCCTCCTCTTCACAGTTTTGAGGTACCTCCACCTCCCTTGTATATATGTTCTTCAGCTTTTTCATTTTGTTTTTATGTCAACTAAAAATTGATATAGTTGATATACTAAGTTGTATGTAGGGTCACGACCTATAAGATTATACGGCATACATCGAGATTAGCAATTAAGATAGGAAAAATATAACATCTTAATAAAGTCAACAACATAATTTGCATACTAATCTCGATGATGCGTGTCGGACGTTTGTATCGAGCTTCATAGCTCGATACAGTTTTAAAGAGTAGCGTCTGATAGTGTATCAAGCTTCATATCGAGCTATGTAGCTCGACACGACTTCAACCAGACTCTCCCTCCTCCTCTTCACAGTTTTGAGGTACCTCCACTTCCTTTGTGTATATGTCTTTTAGTATTTTTCATTTTGTTTTTATGTCATGTTGATTGAGGTCTCCTATAGACTTTTATTACACAAGGGACAGTGTAATTTAAGTTTGGGAGAGAGGTTGAGAGATTTGACATTGTGTTTTGTGAGTCTTATTTTTCTTTCATGCATTTTGAGTCTCATGCATTTCGTATAAAGCATAGAAAAAAAAATAAAAAAAAATAAAAAAAAATAAAAAAAAATTACAAATGCATTGAATTGATTACAAGAGTTGGAACTCTACAAGAATAAGCTCATCATTACTCCCAGTGCATATGAATGCAAATCCTATATGAAATGCAACTAGACTGAATCCTAATATGCAAATGGAACATCTAAATGACTTTCTTTTTTTTGGAAAATTTTCAAAACTTTCGATTTTTTTGGTTTTTTCTCTCTCCCGGCATACATCACTATTGAGCAATGTAGGGCCACGACCCATAAGACTAATTTGTAGGGATTCTAAACTGTGATTTACCTCAAACAAATCTCTATGTTGTTTTTTATCGACCCACAAGAATCATCACCATAAAATCTCGACCGTCAATTTTTTTATCGATTGTTTTAAATTACAGCATACATCATCGAGATATAAAATAGTATGATGAACATGGTGCCCCCAGCAACGGCACCAAATTGATAAGAGGATTTTTCCTTGTTCTTAAACAATTACTCAAACCCCACTCATGTCATTGTATTGTTTGAGGATCAAGCCAAATTGATAAGAGGATTTTTCCTTGTTCTTACACAATTACTCAAACCCACTCATGTCATTGTAGTGTTTGAGGATCAATCCATATGGATGTGATTGTGACAATAGGAATGCATAAAATTTCTTAATCTAAGCAAGCATAAATTTTTTGGAGTTTAACAAACCAAACCAAAGTAACTAACAACTTAATTAAGCAATAAAAGCACTAATCAAGCAAATTAAAGGCTAATTACTACTAAGCAAGATTATCAAATGACTAAAACGAATCCAAGGATGGGGTTATCAATCTAAGGTGTTCCAAGAATCAATCTTTGATGTCAATCAATCACAATATATGCTAATCCCTAAGCTTAGAACTCAAAAGCAAGACTAATCCACTTTCATGGTACTAATCCCTTCATTAATCATCCTAATCAAGATCAAACTTTCATTTGTGAAAAGGAAGCTAACAAACATTATGAAACAGTTCTAAAATGCTAATAAACACCCTAGAAAATCACTTTCATGAGCTAGGAATGTAAATCCCTTGTTTAGTTGGTTGGGGAATTTCAACAAACACCTTGTGGATGGGAAATTCCCTAAGGCCTAGTTTTGGCTTGATCATGGCTAAACTAGCATTTAGAACACTAAACAAAGAGGGAAATGAAAGAATCTAATCCTAGACATCAAGATCAATCCATGAAACACCCTAAATCTAACCTATCTTTAGATCCTAATGAAACTACTCACTAATCATGATTAGACCCTCAAATCCTATGAAAGAGATGAAGATAAACATGATTAGAGAGGTAGATAAGAAAGATTAAGAACGATAAGTCCTAAATTGCATAAACTCAAATAAAAGTCTTACAAAATTACTTAGAAACCAGAGAAGAAGGTTCTAAGTAAGAACAAAAGATTAAAAAGGTACTTAGGAAAATTTAGGTCATTTGGTACTTATAGTGAACAGTGGACGAATCGGGTCAACCAGGAACAAACCGGGTATTGACCCGGTTGTCTGAAAATCGGGCAGCGTATCGAGCTTGCTAGGTCGATATGCAGCTCGATACGCTGCTAAAGATCGTCTTCAAGGTTCGGCTGGGACTTGTATCGAGCTTGCTAGCTCGATACAAACGCTCGATACGCTCGCTCCAGAACTCCGGGTCGACTTGTATCGACCTTGGTAGGTCAATAAAAATGGTCGACACGCTCTTCCCGTCCTCCCTGTCAGGCTGTATCGACCTTGGTAGGTCGACATGAAGGTCGATATGCTCCCAATAGAACTCTTCTCCTTGTTTGGCCATTCCTCTTCCTCCTCTTTGTCATCCATCACTCCATAAGGTCCTCCAAGCCTCCAAGATACCTAATAAGGACTCAATATGTACATATATGCAACAACCTAAGCTAACGCTCACTAAACTCTAATATGGATGCAAATGGGACTAAAAGTGGCTATATGAATGCATGATATCATGGAAAGCTATTTAAAATAAATGCTAAAATATGCTAATTTATGAGTATAACACCTTGACACAAGAAATAGTAATATCAAACGGTCGAATAAAAATTTAAAATGACAAGTATGAAAACTATATGATATGCTGAAATTAAACAAGACAACCCTATTTGACGATTTTAAATGAAGCTTGTCAAAGAAATAAGCCAAACAAAACGCAACACTCTTAGACAATGCAACAAATGCTCTCTATAAGTAAGCACACGGTTTGCTTGGTGAAGCCAAACAAGGAAAGCAAGTCAACGATTCCCAAACAAATATCAATGCCCAAATGAATGCAAAGAAATCAGATTTGGCAACAATGTATTGCTAGCAATGTCAACGCTTCCAAATAAAGACAGTAGTAACTAAGAATGGAAACAAGTGTTGGATGCAATGGTTCTTGGAATAAACAAATACAATAATATGGACTGGGTGCAGAAACAAACGCAGAATGAAACAATTGCAAACAAACGAATCAAAGTGATCTTTTTCTATATTTTTTTTTGAATGAGTGATATGAATCAATGAGCAAATGCAACAAGTAATTTTTTATGGCTTTTATGATATATGATGAGCAGAAATGCAGAAAACTCAGAAAACAAAAAGATGTAGAATCACAGAAACAAAATAAGAACTAAACAGAAAGTAATCAGATGCAGGGATATGATACACCTGATTTAGAAGTCTTTCGACTCTGATACCAGCTGACACAAGATCACAGGGGTGAGATCTCGTTGTGGAGGATGGGATCTAGTTGTTGGTTGCTCAACGCTCTCAACTGGATCGATGGATGGTGAATGGTATGATGTGGATCGATTGTGGGATCAATACAGATGGCTGTTCAAGTCTTTCTGGATTGATCAAGGGGTGGATTCACGGTTAAGTAACAATGGATTGATGCCGCCACAAAGTCTTATGGATCTAGACTTTGATAAGACAAGAAACTCATAGGCTGAATCGCACAAGCTTAAGAGAAACTAAAGGTTCTGGTTTCAAAGAAAACGTTCAGTTTTATTTCATCTAGGTTAAAAAATACACTGCTGTGAGAGGGGATCTTATATACCTGTCTCTTATACACATCTAGATGTGTATAAGAGACAGGCTTAAGAGAAACTAAAGGTTCTGGTTTCAAAGAAAACGTTCAGTTTTATTTCATCTAGGTTAAAAAATACACTGCTGTGAGAGGGGATCTTATATACTGGTCCAAAAACCTATGCCCTTCTAGGGGTCTTTGAAACAGATTAGATTAAAAGAAAATGCAAATAAAAATGGCCAAACATATGCCTTAGCTACTGAAATGAAATAAAAACTATGCTTTAAACAAAACAACCAAAGAAAGCTTATTAGTCCAATATAATCATATGGAAATGTATTAATGCACATACCTAAGCCCGAAACACGGTTTGGACTTTGTGGTTGAGATGCTGCGTTTTGGCTTAGCTACTTAAGTAGCATAATGTTCCTTCCTCCTTTCTATCTCATACTATCAACATCGCCGCCAACGAATCCAGGTACCTCAAGGGTGATCCCTCTTATTTTGTTTTGGGTTCTCGGTGAGCCTCTCGATCGGACTATATCACTGACTAATACCTCTGTCTCAAAAAACAAAACAAAATTGAGAGAATTCCCTTCTTGTCGATGTTAGTGCAGTAGATAGTTCTTGCACACATCTCACGCTCATCTTCAGTCTAAGAACCAAAAGAGGACTAAAGAAGTCAAATATTTTTACTCTTTGAGTCTAAACAAAAACCCTAAGGTGGACTCAAAATGTGCCGAAACACAAGAAAAAATCTCATCCTTGGCAAGAGTGTTGGTTTAACAAGTGCAATAACTGTTTTGGACGACATAACGTAAAGAATCTCAACATCGTCCCAAATAAATTTAACGCAGCTCTTGCACCCACTAAAAATCCCAAATTGACAAAAACTAGTAAACCACCCATTTACAGGTATTCAACATACACATACTACATAGTGAAAGTAATAATACCTTAATCAGTGAACTCGATGAAAGCAAACTCAAGTACTGATTTTGGGTCACCGCATATGCGACAGCCAACAACCTAAATAAACCAAACGTAAGTAGGCAAATCAATTCATTTAAACTAATTCAAATGGGCTGGACCGTGGTCGTTACAATTCTCCTCCACGTAACGAAAATTTGTTCAGGAATTCTGATCCCGCCGATGTGAACCAGAACCCCCAAACTCCAAGACAGTCTCTTGAGACAGAACCAGTTTATATCCCTGGCTCTGATACCACTTGTAACGTCCCGACCGCTCCTACCAACAAGGCCCCACACCTCTCCAGGACTGTGGGGCCCTCGCCCTTTTCCGACGGTCGGTGCGTTATTTTTCTCGATGGCACGACCGACTTATTTATTGACCATGCAATCACCACGTGATATTTCCCCGTGTTTTGGCCTCACTCACACGGTGCCGCAGAAGACTTCCCGGAAGGTCACCCATCCTAGTCCTACTGCAGCATAAGCATGCTTAACTCTGAAGTTCTCTCGGGGTAAGTGACCGGAAAAGGTAAATGAATTTAATGACAGGTAGCCAAATCATTTAATTTAAAATTATTCAAATGGGGCGAACCCGGATCGTTACAACAAAGAACATAACCACATACAAAGATGAACTTCTGGAAGTCTCGGAATCTCATGCCTTTCTTGAGACAAGAACCGCTCAAAGTCTACATGAGTAAGCTCGTACAACCAAAAAGAAGTTATGAGTTACTTATATCATCAAATGCGTCATCATTCAATCAAGAAAGGAAACATATAATATGACTTAACAAACAAGGATCTAGACACAAACAAGCTTATAATCTTATTGACATACAAACAAACAGGCGTAAGAAACAAGCAGTTGCTAGAAACAAACAAACTATCTAGAAACAAACAAAATAATAGGATTAAGTTGACATTTCAACAAACACTTAAACGGCATTATAAGAAAGAAACTAAATTGGATATGTACGAGACATGAAGCATGAATCTCTTCAAATTTAACAGCCAAAGACAAATAAACCACAACTACAAGCGAAGACATACACAAAAAAAGTTGCGATCAACTTAAAGAAGTAGGTTTAAACAAACAAACAAAAAACCAATCTAAAGCCTCTTTTTGACAAGAAACCAGAAACCAATCTACAATTCTCTCACAAAGACAAGGATATTGTCATTTTCTTTTGAAATTTCTTTTGTCTCTTCGAAAATCGTAAAATCCACCAAATCCACAACGCATCAGGAAATTGGGGATGATCAGAGGAACGAATCCAATTTTATCGATAAAGAAGAAGAAGAATTTCTATGATACAGAGGAGGAAGTAGAATAAGTTAATTAAGGAAAAAACTTGTTTGTTTTCTGACGACTTAAAATCGTAGGAAATTTCTAACCAATTTCCTACCTATCTTATTTTTCATTATAATTTCGTAGGATATTGGTAATAAATATTTCCTACCAAAAGTTTTGTAAAAAATTTTGTAGGAAATTAGTATATTTTCTTGTAGTGCTTGAAGAATTTTGTTGGGTCTTTCCTGGTTCCAGCAAGAAATCCAAAGAAATTCAAGTTATTCTCTATTTCCCAAAATGGGTCGACTTGGTTTCATTCATGGCAAATTCTACACCCGATTGGTTTATGAGCTTTTAGACTTATGTGTGGCGACCAGGAGATAATATTAACCATCTTAGTGCTGTCAAAGACATCCCTAGCTGCAGCAGGGATAGACTCATAATTTAGCATGTTTTAGCATTCATTTAGGATAGTTTTGCATTCGTTTGTACATTCATTTACTCACTTTTGATCTTATTTGCATTCATATTAGAGTTTAGTGAGTTTTAACTTACCTTGTTGCATATTTGTGCATTTGGAGTGTTTATTAGGTGTTTTGGAGCTAAGGAGACTTAGTGGAGGATGGTGAATGGTGTGGACCAGAAGAACTGAGCTGAAAGCATTGGAAAAATTCGTCCAAGACTCATATCATTGAGTTGAGCCGTGGAGAACACATTTTCCCTACTCGGTGCAACTGGAGGTGCGAAATGTATGGGTCCGGAATAAGGCCTTGCACTTCGATTAAGACTTCTGAGCCTTCTTAAAAATTATAGAGGATCCTGTGAGCTTTCCAATGGCGTTGGAATCAAGTCATTCGGACCCCGGATTAGAAAGTTACAGCGATTTTACTCCATATCGAGCTGCTGTATCCAGCTATGCTGCCCGATATGGATCAGCCAAGAAACGTCTGGCACCATATCGAGATTCATATCGAGCTACCAAGCTCGATACAGACTGACAGAGAAGACGAAGGCTGCGTATCGGGCAAACATATCGAGCTACCTAGCTCGATACTACTTCTGGCACCATATCGAGCTGCGTATCGTGCTACCTAGCTCGATACAGATCCATGCAGGGTAAAGATCGGGTCAGATGAAGACTTTCCATTCCGATTCATCCTTCGTTCTCTTCATGAAAGTTGTAGGTAATTGAATCCGATTTCATTTGGAGGTGGTTTCATGTTATTACGAGGAGCGGTTAGGGTGATACGGTGATTTCCGCAAGACTGCTCATCCGCGTCAAAACCCGGTTTGTTCCGGGTTGACCTGGTTTGACCTCCTTCCCTATAAATATTTAAAAACCTAATTTTTATGCATCTTCTAATCTTTATTTCCCTATTCATTTAATCATGGGTTGAGATTTGGAATACACCCTCCTCTAGTGAGTAGTCTTTTTAGGATCTAGGGATGAAGTAGATTACGGTTAGATTAGGGTTGATCTATGATGTTTAGGACTTAGATTCTTTAAATCCTTTCTTGTTTAGTGATCTTATGCTAGATTAACTTTTAGAAAAGTGATTTAGACCAAAGGGCATTTCCCACCCACAAGGTGTTTGATGAAATGCCCCAACCAATTAAGTCAAGAGATTTACATGCTTAGCCTATGGAAGTAGATGTCTAAGTTGTTTATTGGTAGATTAGAACTGAATCTTTATGCTTGTTGATTATCTTTTCACTAATGATGATTAGCTCTTGATTAGGTAATTAGCAAAGGGATTAGTACCATGAGAGTGGATTAGTCTTGTTTAGAGTTCTAAACCTAAGGATTAGCATTTATGTGATTGTTAGAACATCATAGGTTAGCTCTAGGATCACCCAAAGTCCATAATCTCATCCTTGGATTCGATTTTCTCTTTGTTTATATTGATTAGTTTCTTGTCTTGCTTAGTTTCTTATTTTGATTTCTTAAGTTGTTGGATTTGTTTGCTTCCAATTCATTTAGGTTGTTTGCTCATCTCTATTTGAGATGATGAATTTTTTCTTATTTGTTGTTACTAACTTGTCTTCCTTAATTCTCTTGTTCTTTCAAAGGTACCAAAACAAAAGGAAGAGAAATGGAAAGACAAGATCATTTGAGGTGTTGGAGATGGACAACCAAATAAGCATTATTAAAGCTCCACAACCTCATGAATTGGTATCCACTCCTACCAAGCTCAAGAGAACAAGCCAACAATTGGGAGCTTTGATACTCCTCATTATCATGGGTTGAGATTTGGAATACACCCTCCTCCAATAGAAGCCAAAGCCTATGAGATCAATCCAAGCTTTCTAAGGTTAATTCAATGCTCTAAGTTCTTGGGGATTGATATCTCTATATTTTACATCTTTTTAGCATGCATTTAGTATAGGTTTTGGTCTCTTTTATTCATTCACTCACTAGTTTTTGTCACATCTTCATTCATATTAGTTTTAGGATAGGCATTGCATATTTTGCATGTTTGGAGTGCTTGGCAGGTACTTTTGGAGCTTGTGGAGGTTCCTTGGAGTTTGGGAGAAGAACCAATGAGCAGCCAAGGCAAGAAGGAGCAAAAGAGAAGACTTCTACAGCCACCACGGTTAGCCACAACGACCTCATCCTGATATGAAGCAAGACGTATGCTTCCAGATCAATCAACTAAAACGGAATGAACAACCCTTTGTGGAAAGATCAGCTGGGACTAAGGGATTCTAGGTCGATTCAGCTTCTGATGCATTCATATGATTTGTAGAGAATTGAGTTAGCTTTCGTCTGGTGGAAGTATGTAGTCATTACGATCGGCGGTTCAGACGTTACGGCGTAAATAGTGAGCATAGGTCTGCCAGCTCGGCAAGCTAGCGTATAAGGGGCAAGCACAACGGCTTGTCCACGATGAAACTTGTGTGGATGAAAACAAGAGCTTGGAGCCAAAACGGGGTACCATAACTGTATGAAGCCGTTGCAGCTAAAGTTCAAAGAGCACAAGAGTCCAAAGAAGTTTGCTTTTAGCATTGGATCCCTTTTATGTGGATAAGAGTTCACTAGGGTTTGGTGGCTCACCTATAAATACCCTAGCAACCCCAAAAACGAAGCCCTCTCTCTCCCTCTTAGCCTTTGCCTTTATTTTATTTTATGTCATTGATCTTCTCTCTAACATTGCTTAGCTTTTATTGCCTAATGGATCTAGAGGTTAAACATATGATTAGGGAGTAGTGATTTCGTGGTTCTTAGGATGTGATAGATTTATGGTGATAGATCTTGATGCTTATGCATTGAATGATCTTAATCCTTTCTTGTTTATTGTTCTCAATGCTTAGTCTAGATTGATCAACTAGTCTAAAGACTATAGGCGCCTTGACGCGAACGCCACGTGCTTGCTTAGCCAAACCCATAAACAAGAGTTTGATCTTTCCTAGGCTCAGACGGACCGTCTGTCTAGGAGATCTTATGGCTTTATAAGGTTGGGTATTCTTGCTTGCTATCCTCATGTATCATTGTGCGGGAGCCAAGCTAGGTTGTGAGTTAGCGAAGTGACTTCTATCACGACAGTGGATTAGTCTTGATTAGAAACCCTATGCCTAAGGATTACCATCTAAGACCCAAGGTCTAGATGCTGTTATAAGCCTTCTTGGTCTGAAATTTTCATCATAGATCATTTATCTCATCCAAGGAACCTCTTTTGTCATTTCTTTTCTTAGTCTTTGCTTAGGTTGTGTTAGCTTTCCTTTTCTTCTTTTTTTTCCTTATATAAGACTCGGTGGAGAGTCTTATGGCAGGCGGAAGATGAGATCTAGAGGCTGACTTTCATGCTCTCTCATCTAGATCAGTGGATGAACGGAGGTAGAACAAGGCTTGCTTGCACAAGACTTGAGTCGAGATGGTGTCAAACAAGTTGGCTTTCACGCTCTCACTTGTTGGACGATTGATATCTCTGTAAATTCCATGTTTTTAGCATATATTTCACACTAGTTAGGACCTCATTCATGCACTTTCATCTTAGTTTTTATCACATTTTCACTCATGTTAAGTCTAGATGCATTATGTTAGGTCTTTGCATATTCTTGCATGTTTTGGAGTGTTTTCTCACGTACTTTGTGAATGAGGATGGTCCGAAAAAGAAATTATGGAGAGAGATCTCGAAACGAGGGTGAACAAATGATATCGAGCATGGATCACGACCCCTTAGCCGATATGGGCAAGCGTATGATGAACCTCGATTAAAGCTTGTTTCAAAGCTTGAATCTTTTATGTTATTTTGAAGTTTTCAAGTATTGTTTCATAGCATTTCTTGTTAAAGCTTCTTTCTTTTCTTGTTTTTGACTACCTTGCAACCCATGAGTCACCTTCTTATCCTTATGGATCTTGAGGTTTGTCAAATGGAGCGTGAGTAGTCCTTTTTAGGATTTTGATGGGTTAAAAGAACCAAGCAATTCTCGGATTTAGATTTCTTGCTTAGCTAGAACATAAAGTTAGATTCTTTCTTGTTTATCATTCTCAAAGCTTAGTCTAGCTTGATCATCTAGTCTAAAGACCACATGCGGCTTGACATGAAAACCACGTGCTTGCTTAGCCGAAACCATAAACAAGAGTTTGATTCCTTAGGCTCAGACGATTCATCTGTTTAAGGGTCTTACGGTTCAATAGGGACGTTTTAGCATGCTTGTTTCTTCTATTGTACCGCTATGCGAGAGCTAATCTATGGTGATAGAGATTCAAAGAGTTTAGACCCAAAAACCATGGGGTAAACGATTTGAGGATCCCTTTACCTAAGAATCACCATCTAAGACCAAGTCTTGATGTGATCTAAAAGCTTTAGCTTGATAAATGATCTGAGAGTCACCTAGTTCGTAAAACCCATCTCGATCCTTCTTTTACCTTGAAAGCTTATCTTTTTACCGTTTAAATCTTTACTTCTTCCTCAAGTAGTTTAAAGTACGCATATTTATGGTCTTGAGTGACACATGATCTAGTTTTTAGTATTTTCTAGTAGTAAAGTCTCAATCTTTCACCATATCAAACTTGACTTGTAACACCGATATAACCGATTTGTCCACTAAACACTCCCAAAATGGATTGATAACCCATACACTATACTGCATACGGTTAACAGTGTTGGGTCATTATCTAACGGGTAAAAAAGCCTGTTGTCAATTGGCGCTGTTGCCATTTGAGGTTAAGTTTAGTCATTTCGGTTCTTGGTCGTTGCAAGGACAGGTTTTTATTTTTCAAGTTATTTAACACATTTACTCTGATTTCTCAGTTTGAACAGGTTCATGAACCTACGTTCACACGGTACAATAAATCTTGTTCCCCCAATCGACGATATTCACCTGCTCGAAAGATCAGCAAGACAAAATCGAGAACAAGCCGATATTGTAAACCGTGTGACGATGGAGAATCAACAAGGTACTCAAGGAGCTGCGGGCGCAGCTGGTGCACAAGGCCAACAAGGCCACCAAGGACCTCAGGGTCCACAAGGTGTACAAGGCGTTCAAGGACAGCCTGATGTTGCAGCTGCTCCAAGGGTTGTGAGGCAAATCGGTACAGGAGATGCACCGATATCGACTGCAAGCCGACACGGTATCCAGCCACCACCAGTCCAGAACAACAATTTCGAGATCAAGAGTGGCATCATCTCCATGGTGTAAAACAACCGATTCTTCGATCTGCCTTTGGAAGACCCACTCGACCATCTCGACCAGTTCGACCGTGTATGCGCCATGACCAAGATCAATGGTGTAAGCGAAGACGGGTTCAAGCTCTGTTTGTTTCCCTTCTCATTGGGAGACAAAGCACATGCCTGGAAGAAGACTCTGCCCCACAGATCCATCACCTCGTGGGCAGAATGCAAGAAGGCTTTCTTTAAAAAGTTCTTCTCCACATTGAGGACATCCCGATTGAGGAACGAAATAAGTGGATTTACTCAGAAATCCACTGAAACCTTCGGTGGAGCCTGGGAGCGATTCAAGGGATACACTACTCAGTGTCCTCACCATGGGTTCAGCCAAAAATCCCTCCTCAGCACCCTATACCGAGGTGTCATTCCAAAAATTCGGATGCTGCTCGATACGGCGCGCAAAGGAAACTTTTTAGCAAAAGACGTAGAAGATGGTCTCGAGCTGGTTGAAAACTTAGCTCAGAGTGACTCCTCTTACCATGAAAACTACGATAGATCCAACCGTGGTTCCAAAGAAGAAGTGGATGGAAGCCGGGAAGTGATCAAGGAGCTAAACGAGAAGCTTGACAAGTTGCTACTTGTACAAACTAAAAAAGAAGTCCATTTCGTGGAAGAACTCACTCAAGTCCAAGAAGGGGAGTACGTTGAGTATGAAGATGTTAACTACATCAACGCTCAAGGAGGTTACAACAATTGGAAACCCAATAATAACCTTTCTTACCGGAGCACAAACGTCGCTAACCCACAGGACCAGACCTACCCTCAGCAGCAAGCAGGAGGAGCAAAACAATTTGAGACATACACGAAACAACAAGGATTTCTACCAAGATACCCATTTCAAGGCTGCTACCCGCCACGACAACAAGCCGGTGCACCCCTTGGTTTCCAACAACAACAAGGCAACCCACCTGCTCAAGCTGGTTTTGACTTGGAAGGCACTCTAAAGCAACTTCTCCAAGGTCAAACACATATCCAGGTGGATATATGCAAACGTTTTGCTGAAGTGCATAACAAGATAGATGGTGTCAACACCGAGCTATCCGGGAAGATTGAAGCTTTAGCAGCTCGTGTCAAGACACTTGAAAACAACAAAGGCATTGCATCAACAAGCCTGTCAAGCAACCTCCCAGGAAATTCTGTGATGAACCCAAAGGAGTATTGCCAAATGATCACCACTTTTGACGAGGAAAAATGGGATCTACCCGAAATTGCCTCTCCAAATCGGACTCAAGTCGATGAGGACATCGACATCCTAAGAAGGGGAGGGAGTCCTAAAAATTTGGCAATCTCTGAAGAGAAAATGGCGACGGATCCACCAAAAGTGCCATTCCTGTGAGTCTACAAACCGCCAATGCCATACCCCCAGAAGCATAAGAAGCGTCTCATAGAGGAACAATGTTGAAGATTTGTTCAACAATGTCGACGAAACCAAGCCTATTCCACCTTTTCTAGTAGCTTTGAATGACAAGCTCTATGCCGACGCAATGGCAACCATTGGAAGGGATGCAGAAGCTCGTGAAGAGAAACCTAAGGAAGAAACCTTGGTAGTGAAGAAGCTAGAGGATCCTGGATCGTTCACTCTCCCGTGCACACTCGGTGGAATCACCTTTGACAACTGTTTGTGTGATCTCGGTGCAAGCATCAATGTGATGAGTCTATCCACGGCTAAGCGTCTCTGCTACGACACTTACACCGACTGTAAGAAGTCATTATAGCTGGCCGATGGAAGTGAAAGGAAAACAGTTGGGAAGCTGCTGGACTTGCCTCTCATGATTGGGGGGAACGTGCTGCTGCCAAGTGACTTTCTCGTGATAGAAATGGACCAAGATGTCAAGGAGACCCTCCTATTGGGAAGACAGTTTCTAGCTTCTGCCGGTTGTATGTTTGATTGCAAAAGCGGCAAGGTAGACCTGAGATTAACCGGGAGCTTGGTAATGCATTTTGACACAAAAAGGAAGAGGGTCAATGAAAGGGAGCATGCATACTCCCTTGAGCTCAATAAGAAAATTGAGAAGATCAAAGATCCATCCTTGGAGATATGCTATGATGGAGATAGCTTTGATGGAGTCTGTGACGACCCAACCCGGCCGTACCGAGTCTAACTCTAACCAGATTCCATACTTAGCATATTTTTCAGATTTTTCTTAACCTTAAACAACATATTCGATTCATAAAACATTCATTCTCATTGCATAATTATTCCAAATCTAGATATAAAACCGAGGTTCTTAAAACAGAAAACTAACTTAGCCAAATTCGACCTAAGTTATAAAACAGTAAAACCAAAGCCAATTATCCAGAATAACTCGTAATAAATAAAACTCTCAAACCCAGTCCTAATCCACTTCTTTCTTCACTGCCTTCAAGTCCGCCTTCAAGACTAAATGTCCCGGATAACATCTTTACCTGCACACTCAACACATAAGAGAGGCATAAGCATTATCATAAATGCTTAGTGAGTACGGTCATCCCGTACCACCAGCCAATACCAGAAAATCCAATCAAGCAACAGTTATACAATTTACATTATCACTTAGCAAGCAAGCACAAAATCACGGTTCTATGATCGTCTCAACCACTTGTGAATTTTCTCACGGCATCGGTTCTACTCCAAGCGAGAATCACACATCCCCTTGAGCTAGCAACTCGATCCGGACATTCACACGGCTAGTTAGACACCACATATAAACCACGGTATCCAATACCAATCACAATCACAGAAACACATTGATCTTGCTAAGCATAAACACTAACTTACACAAGCAATCAATGAAAACCAGATAACCTAGAAATCCTACGATTCCAGATACCAGCTACAGTCACGCACTCACCTCATAATCATTTCACTCGGATGAAACTCGGTGATTACTCGGACAGAAACAGGGATACTCAGACTTCTCTCGCGAGATCCAATCTCCTCTCGCCTATCTCACAAACCGCTAACTTTTCCTTGAGCAATAATCTGTATTCCCTCGGAAACAGACCAAAACATGAGGATTAACTCGACATTACTCGGCAGAAACTCAATAAAACTCGTGATATCCCATCACTTACCGAAATCTCTCTGACGGATTCTCCTTCTTTCGGGTAACTCTCAATCCGATCGAACACCTCTCGGATAACTCTCGGCTAACACACACCTACAGTCAGATATCTCGATTATCTCTCGGGGAAAACCGACCAGAACAAAAATCTCACGGTGATAATCGGCTTACCTCGACTACCTCTCGGATGCCTCGCGATCCGATTGGAAAACCTTCGACCAAACGAACTTTCTCTCGGCAAATCGACCTCTCCCGATCGTTTCTCTCGAACGGAAATCTCAGAAACTCGACGGCTCGGATTTTCTCTCGGTGAACTAACTTTTCTCTCGGTTGAAAATCGCCTCAAGGGTTTGCTCTCGGGAAAATTCTCGTTTCTCTCACGCGGCCACGAGATAAACCTTTATATACAGCCCGAAAACCATAGCTTGACCGTCTAAACCAACTTATCCCACGCAGTTCACTTTTTCCCTATGTCCAATTTAAGTTCTCTCGGCCAAACCGGCCAACTTTGCTTTTTCTCTCGGCGAACAAAACCGCTCAGCCATCATCGAGATAAATCCTTTTCCACTAAGGATAAACCGATTTCTCTCGAGTAAAACCACGGTCCACGGCCTAGTACATTTGTCTCTTGACACTTAGACAATTTCCACAATATTTACTCGGTCCAACCATTCTCAATCGACACTAGCCACGGTACCGTCCATCTCTCACAGACACAGTCACTGTACAGACCTTAATCACAGACACAGACTAACCTCACTAAAATCAGAACATATAAGTGAGCAGACTTGGTCAGTCGATCCACAACTCCACCAGCTTAGCCACTCCATCCGTCTTTTTCATAGGTAAGAAATTAGCAGACTTGGTCAGTCGATCCACAATGACCCAAATCGCATCATGCTTATTCTTAGTCTTCGGTAAACCCATCACAAAGTCCATTGTGATCATATCCCATTTCCATTCCGGCATTCCGGCAAGAAACCACTCGGAAACTGGTTCTCGGCCTTAATCAACTGGCACGTCGGACAACTAGCCACCCACTTGACCACGTCCCGCTTCATCCCGACCCAATGATAGTACTTTTTCAGATCGCGGTACATCTTGATCATTCCCGGATGAACAGATAACCTTGAGTGATGTGCTTCCTTTAGGATCTCTTCCTTTAACTCTTTCACGTTAGGAACACATACTCGGCCATTCAACACAATCGTCCCATTGTTTGAAGTTTGATACTCGGTATTGTCACCTTGTGACAACTTAATCAGATTCTCATCCTCCTCTTGAGCTAACAAGATCCTTGTTAACAAGTCAGCCTGATCCGCAGCTCCCAAGCCCAACGGTTCAGTATCCTCAATCAGAACGTTCAGCCTTAACGTCTTTATGAGATTCACAACTCCTTCCACATCTTTAGCAGATGATACACTAGCCCTTCTCCGGCTTAATGCATCAGCAACAAGATTAGCCTTTCCTGGATGATAAGCTATCTCCAGATCGTAGTCAGCGACTAACTCCATCCATCTCCGTTGCCTCAGATTCAACTCAGGTTGAGTGAAGATGTACTTCAAACTCTTATGATCGGTAAACACCTGAACCTTCCCACCATACAAGTAAGATCGCCATATCTTTAACACAAAGACTACAGACGCTGTAATAACCCGGACGTGAGCAGAGGCCGGCCAGAGGAGAACGGCCGAGAGGAGAGATTTTGGCCGAGAAACCAAAATCATGGAATTGACTCAAGGACAACTTGGATCGATGGTATAGGCCAAAAGAAGCACTTTGGCCAAGGCAGATGAAGAAAAACTCGAACGGAACCTAAGATGGCCGGGAGAAGACCATCGCGGACAAGAAGTGGCCGTGAGACGACCAGCCAAAAGTCGAAGTTCCAAAATCAAAGGGACGTTGATTGGGATCAACTAAGGAAGCTAAAAGAGGAAGAATGCTCGAAGAAAATCTGAAAAAGAACGAGTGGATAAAAAGTTACCGGAGAAAGAAGCTCGAAGGCCATATCGAACCAGACCGGTGCGCGGCTGGAATGAGAAATTGCTCGGATCGTCCGGTCAAGGCAAATTGTCTCATCCCATCAAAGGCTGGAACACTTAGGATAACAAATCTAAGTGTTTTGTCAAAAGAAGCTTGAAGGATTCTCAAGAAAATTCACAAGCGTTCGAGAAAGGAGGAAAATGGCCGTCCGAAGCAAGAATGGCTCGGATAGAAGATAGCCGAGTGGGCTATGGCTCTTTCCAACAATGCGACATGAATGAGGGGCCTTTATAAGCTGGAGAAAATGGAGTTAGACAAAGGAATGGTCGAAGTCAAAAATCGACCAATGGGACAGTGACACGTGTACAACCGTTCAGCTTGGCTATGGTCACGGCTAGAGGTGTTTCGACGTGATTGGCTGCCGTGATTGTGGACCACATGTATGAGGACAAGACATGGTCCAAGACTAGTCACCCCAGCACCGACCAATCAGAAGATAGCACATGACGCATGTATAAAGACGAAACGCGCATGTATAAAGACGAAACGCGCATGTATAAAGACGAAATGCGCATGTATGAGGACGAAACAAGCCGTGATTGTGGACTACATGTATGAGGACGAAACAAGCCGTGATTGTGGACTACATGTATGAGGACGAAACATGGCCCAAGACTAGTCACCCCAGCACCAACCAATCAGACAACGGCTCATGGCGCGTGTATAAGGACGAAACGCGCATGTATAAGGACGAAACGCGCATGTATAAAGACGAAATGCGCATGTATGAAGACGAAACAAGCCGTGATTGTGGACTACATGTATGAGGACGAAACATGGTCCAAGACTAGTCACACCAGTACCAACCAATCAGACAACAGCCCATGGCGCATGTATAAAGACGAAACGCACATGTATAAAGACGAAACACGCATGTATAAGGACAAAACGAGCCACTATGTTGGACCAGTCATGGATAACCTTTGAACGAGTTATCTATGGGACAAAAACCATGTTTTTAAGCATGAGATGGCGTGGGCTACTAGCTAGAAGATAAGTCTCTTGACTCTAGCTTATCCTACCAGAAGATAAGATCCACAGCCTCAACGAATCACAAGAGAGCACACGTCCTGAAAAAGTGGTCAAAGGAGATAAGGCTAGGCAGCCTAGGGTACAGGCTATAGCCTAGATCTGGGGCGTGGAGAGCATGCAAGGCTCAGCCATCTATGAAGAAAAAACTCCAGGATAAGCCTTATCTTTGAAAAAAGTGGTTTTATGGGTCATTATCACTTCGTGGCCACTAAGAAATCAGCACACGAGCCTAGGGGCTAGAAGATGGGATAAGATGCAATGATGAAGGCTATGAAGCCTAGGAGATAAGGCTATGGACTAGCTTTGATTCGTGGTTAGCATGCATGGTTTGATTGCCCGGTGGACGACACTCAGCTACCAGCATGCTTGGTTGCTTAGAATGCCTATAAATACCCCTGTGATGCCATTCTTCCAAGCCATTCTCGCCCAAAGTAAGGTAAAGCAAAACACTAAGAGTGAGTGAGTGAAAGTAGTAAGGAGCTAGTACGCTCAAGTCAAGTCTAAGCTTAGCCGATCTAGAGAAAAGGATCCAACTAGTCTAGCAAAGGAAAGAGGTGAGTCCTGGTAGTATAGATTCATACTAATGGATTCATGTGCAGGTTTTAACTTAAGGATGGAACACTAGGGATGTCCATCTTAAGTTATTATTGTGTGTGAGAGGTTCTGCCGCGATAATTTTCACAAAAAGGAGAGTTTTGTGAAGAGTTATGCCGCAGAAATTGTTATAAGTATGCCGCATTAACTTTCACAAAAGAGGAGTTTTGTGAAGAGTTATGCCGCAGAAATAATTTTTAATTGAGAAATTCTGCCGAGGTAGCTTTCATAATAAGGGACTTTGTGAAAGAGGTTGCCGGCGAATTTTTAAAAATTATTGAGTGAGTGTGAATGCATGTGGTGTGTTATATCCACATGTATTGGTGTGGTACGAGGCATGGTGGGGCGTAAAAGTCCATATGTTAAGTACAGTGAGTGGATCACATGGGTACGAAGACTCATGGTGATTTAGGGCGGTGTATCGGCGGCGTCCCGCTTTCCCGACCCAAATGGATACGAGAAACCCTCGGTTCATGACGGAAGGAAGACTCGGAGGGTACTTGGGTCGCTCCCTCGGCCAAGTATGCATGACGATGCAAGTGCCGTCGATTGTCATGAAGGACATAACGGACCGACTGTCATGAAGGACATGTCGGCTTTGATGTTCTCGCCTACGGTCCTCTGTGGTAAGTAGGGAGGTGTTCAAGGGAGGGAGCTGTGGACCGATACACCTAGAGGCCTCGACAACCCGCTTGGAGTGGAACATGCATAGCCATGAAGGGCTAGGAGCATGTTTGGTAGCTAGCGTTGAACGGGAATAGCCAGGAAAGGCTCGGGTCCTGGTTCAACGTCTAGTCGAGTGTGGAATACAGGTAGCCATGAAGGGATAGGATGTGTGTTCCACGGTTGGGCTTAGTAATCTGCAGTTGCTATAGCCCCGGCTTGCATAGTAACGAGGAGGTTACTATGGTCGTGCCACCATTGTTTAAGTTTTCGCTTGTGTTATTGCTTTGATATTGTTGCATGATGTGAGCATGCATGCATCATTTTATTTTGGGGTTTGGGTTGGGTTTCTAACAATTGTATAGAGGGTCCTGGATTCACTGAGTAATACTAGATTACTCATCCCTCATTTTAATAAATTTTGCAGGAAGCCGTAGAGAGTAGACGGGCGCAGCAGACACTAGGATTCTGGAGTAGTTTGCGGTATGTTTTTGTAAAACAGATGTACAGTTTGAGTTGTACGGTTTGGATAGTAAGGATCCGCTTATATAGTGTTTGAATAAGTCGGATTTTGTATAATGACTCGATATATATATAATAAAGGAGTTTTGTTGAAAGTAAGAACCTTGTGTTGAACTGATATTAACTTGGTCCGAGTTAACACAACTCTTGCCTAGGGTACGGGTTGGCAAGCCTTAGGCTCTAGGCGAGAGGGTCGGGCTAGCACGGCGGGCCAGCCTTGGACTTTGATTCGTTCCGAGGGAGGGCCGGCCGGTCGGCGAACCTCGACACAACTGCGGCGCTCCCGTCTCGCCTGGGGTCTTAGGCCGAGTCGGGGGTGCTACAGACGCCATCTCCAAGTCATGCATAGGATAATTCGCCTCATGCTTCTTTACCTGCCTTGACGCATATGCAATCACATTCCTATGCTGCATTAGGACACAACCTAGTGCCTTACCAGACGCGTCCGTGTACACCGCATACGGTTCATCCGGCTCAGGTAGAGCCAACACTGGTGCACTTGTAAGCATTCCTTTCAGCTTCGAGACACACTCCTCACACTCAGCTGTCCACACGAACTCAATGTCCTTCCCGGTCAAGCGTGTCATTGGTTGAGCCATACTTGCAAAGCCTTTAACAAAACGCCTGTAGTAGGCAGCCAACCCCAGAAAACTTCTTATCTCCGTCGCATTCTCAGGTCTCGGCCAATCCGCAATGGCCTTGATCTTTTCAGGATCCACGGACACTCCCTTGTCCGAAACAATGTAACCCAAGAACCCAATGTGCCGTTACCAGAAGCAACACTCGCTCAGCTTGGCAAACAACTTCTGCTCTCGCAACTTCTCCATAACCATCCTCAGATGTTGCTCATGCTCTTCCGGACTCTTCGAGTACACTAAGATATCGTCTATGAAAATAATCACAAACTTATCCAAGTATTCTCTGAACACGCCATTCATCAACTTCATGAATGCAGCTGGCGCATTCGTTGAACCAAACATCGTGACCACAAACTCGTAATGACCATACCTTATCCGAAAGGCAGTCTTCCGAACGTTCGGTTCGTCTATCGGTATCTGATGGTACCCAAAAGCCAAATCAATCTTCGAGAACCAAGTAGTACCCCTAAGCTGGTCCAACAACTCGTTTATCCTTGGAAGTGGATACTTGTTCTTCACAGTAACACGGTTCAACCCTCGGTAGTCGATGCAAAGCCGGAAGCTTCCATTCTTCTTCTTTACGAACAGAACAGGTGCGCCCCATGGTGAACTGCTTGGCCTTACAAATCCCTTGTCTAGGAGATCGGCCAGTTGCTTCTTTAGTTAAGCTATCTCGGTCGGAGCCATACGGTATGGTGCCTTAGATACTGGAGTAGTTCCTGGCTCAAGTTCAATCGTGAACGGGTCTGAACGAGCCAGTGGCATTCCCGACAAAGCTTGGAAAACATCCTCAAACTCTTGTACCACTGGAATGTCCCCTAACTCTGCGTCTGGTCCAACCTCAATTGAAGTTATCGTCACCAGATATGCTTCACAACCTTTCTCTAACATTTTCTCCTCTTGAATTGCCGACACAACCAAGTTACCAGAAGTCGGTCTCACTCCTTGGTAAACCAGAACTTGGCCATCCCTCTCGAACTCCACCCTGCCTCGGTGACAATCCATATGCGCCTTGTGCTTACCGAGCCAATCCATTCCGAGGATGAAATCGTAAGACTTAACTTCGCAGATCACTAAGTCCGCTGGCATATCGACTTCGCCAATCAAGACCGAAATGTTGCGAACGGTCCCTAGTGAGAACATCACTTGGCCTCCAGCCGCCCTCACTAGTCCGAACTCTTCCCCGGGTTCCTTCTGGAATCTTCGTTTCCCAATCATCCCTGGGTTAACAAAACAATGACTCGCTCCGGAGTCGAACAAAACATGGGTTTCCACCTCACCCATTAATAAGGTCCCTACACATTCAATCCTTAAAATGCTAAGACACTTAACAGAACACGTAGACGCAGAAAAAACGTAAGTACTAAAACTTACCAGTGATCGGTCGAGAAGTGGTCGCTACATACACCCTTGGCATGATGGCCTGCCTCTTAGCCGGAGGCGCCAGTACATCCCCTGCACGCTTAGCCTGAGTGGCCGCTTGCCCAATTGCTCCGGACCTCGGACAATCACGCTTGTAATGTCCCGGCTCTCCGCAGACGAAATATACCACAGACGTGCTAACTCCATCCGACACTTTCACCAACCTCGAGTATGGCTCAGGACAATCACGAACCCTATGCTCCAAGCTACCACAACGATGACAAGCTCCAGATGCACGCCTACACACGCCAACATGCACCTTTCCGCAAGATCCACACACGCTGCGGTTCCCACTCAACTTAGCTGGAACATTCATACCAAACTTGCGGTTCTGACCTCCAGACACTTGACCACTCCTGGCCACGGTACCAGCCTTAAACAAGGCCTCCTCGGCTTGTCCAGTCTCCAACAAAGCCGCTTTCTCAACAAGCTCTGTGACCGTCGCATAGTCACGCACTAGACAACCATTACGCAGCTCGACCCTTAGTCCGCTCATGAACCTTCAGATCAGCTTCTCCTCTGTATCGTGGTCACGTCCCACATACTTGCGCAACAGGTTGAAATCAGTCTCATACTGCCGAACCGTCTTGGTCCCTTGGCGCAGATACAGAAACTCAGCCTCCAGCTGATTGTTAGCTTCTTGCGGGAAGTACTTACTTTGGAACATCGCAGAAAATGTCTCATACGAATAGTTCGGATTCACCAAACGTCCTATGGTCCCTTTCCACCAGGTAATGCACAGCTATGTCCCGCTTGTACTCCTCAGGACATCGGATAGACTCGAAGTTCCTTTCAAGCCTCATCCTCCACTCATCAGCCTCAATAGGCGCAGTTCCTCCAGCAAAGAACTTGGTTCCCAACCTCGCCATATGATCCAGAACCTTGAGGTAAGACGGGATCGCCACGACCTGATCCGCTTCCTCCACAGCCACGTTCCCAACATTCGGTACCACCACTTGTGGCGCAACGGCCGGTACCACTCCCTGTACAGGCGCAACCATTGGTACAGGCGCAACCACCGGAAAACGCTCAAACACTTGAGCTAGCAATCCCAGCACAGCCTCCAGCCTGTCTGGAACAGCACCCGCAGCATTCCCAGCCGCGTTTCCAGCTCCACCCGTAGCCGCATTCGCAACAGCCGCGTTCGCAGCCGCAGCCTCGGCCGCCGCAGCAGCCTCAATCTCATGCTGGTTCCCAACCGCATTCCCAGTTCCCGAACTCCCCGAGTTCACAGCACCATTCAAACTTGCATTCCTTGTCCTTCTCGGAGGCATCTGCAAGTCAAAACAGAACATGTTAGCCCGAAGCTAACACCAGACAAGAGTTCCAAATTCCACAGAAACAACAGACCGTGAGACTCGGCAGTGAAAGGTGGATATCTCTAACCCCAACAATGCAAATGAACTATCCTAGAATCGGCTATTGCTCTGATACCACTTGTGACGACCCAACCCGATAATCCCAACCAGGCCACCGGTACCGAGTCTAACTCTAACCAGATTCCATACTTAGCATATTTTTCAGATTTTTCTTAAACTTAACCAACAGATTCGATTCATAAAACATTCATTCTCATTGCATAATTATTCCAAATCCAGATATAAAACCGAGGTTCTTAAAACAGAAAACTAACTTAGCCAAATTCGACCTAAGTTATTGACAAGCGCGTTTTTACGCTACTTGGGTCAATGTCCCAACACTGTCAACCGAAAGCAGTGTAGTGTATGGGGTATCAAACCATTTTGGGAGCGTTAGTGAACAGATCGGTCATATCGGTGTCATAAGTCAAGCTCAAAATAGATAAAGATTAAACCTTTACTACTAAAAACAACTAAAAGATAGATCTTGTGTCACTCAAGACCCTAAATAAGAGAACTTTAAGAGTATCAAACAGGAAATAAGTATTTGAACGGTAAAAAGATAAGCTTTCAAGGTAAAAGAAGGATCTTGATGAGCATCATGAACTAGGTGACTCTCGGTTTGTCTATCAAGCTAAAGCTTTTGGATCACATCAAGACTTGGTCTTTTGATGGTGATTATTAGGTAAAGGGATCCTCAAATTGTTTAGCCCATGGTGTTTGGGTCTAAACTCTTTGATTCTCTATCACCATAGACTAGCTCTCGCATAGTGGTACAATAGAAGAAACAAGCATCTACAACGTCCCTATTGAACCGTAAGACTCTTAGACAGATGGTTAGTCTTAGCCTAAGAAATCAAACTCTTGTTCATGGATCCGGCTAAGCAAGCACGTAGCGTTCGTGTCAAGCCGCCTGTGGACTTTAGGCTAGATTGTCAGACTAGCCGCCTGTGGACTTTAGGCTAGATAGTCAGACTATACCAAGCTTTGGGAATAATAAACAAGAAAGAATCTAACTTTATGTTTTAGCTAAGCAAGAAATATAAACCCGAGAGTCCCTTGGTCCTTTCAACCCATCAAAGTCCTAAAAAGACTACTCACAAGCCATTCGAGAAACCTCAAGATCCATAAGGATGGAGGGTAACTCATAGGCTGCAAGATAGTTAAAAACAAGAAAAGGAAGAAACTTTCAAGAAAATAACACTAAGCTATAATACTTAAAACTTCAAGATTGCATAAAAATCAAAGCTTTGAAACAAGCTTCAATGGTGAAAATACAAAATAGTTCTCGGTTTCAAAGAGAAGACAGAAAAAGTAAAACTAGAAAGTGTGATGAAAGGATAAGAGTGGAGGACAAGTATTTATACATAAAAGAGGAAAAACCTAAAACGTTGGGACCACTTTCCCGAAATGGTACTATTTTGGACTTTAGCGTTTCGGGCTCAAGTCGTGGTGAGCAAGCCGATATGCTAACTCTTCTAGTTCTTCGGGCAGTCTCCATGTCGGGCAAGTCATTTCGGGATCATGTTGTGAAGGCTCGCCTTCCTTGTTACTCGAATCGGGTACTTCCCGTTGCCTTGCTCCGATATCCGTCTTCATGGAATCCTTTTGCTGGATCTTCGCCTCGAGGTGTCCCTTTCGGGACTAAGTCGCTGCTACTCGTGGAGGTTTGTCGTGCGCTTGTCCATATCGGCCACTGATGCAAAGGTTTTTAGGCTTCTGGTCAATCCTCAAACACACATGTCATTGTAGTATTTGAGGTGTCAATCCACTTGGGAAGCTAATGACACTTGAGATACAGAGAACTATGCTAAGCTAAGCTAACAGAGAAGGGAAATTTTCTAACAACCTAGAGACAAACAGAAAATAAGAGAAAGCAAATAAAGAGCAAAATCTAACACAAGCTAAACAAAGACTAAGAAAAGGAAGAAAGCTAGACAAGACAAAACTAGACACAAGCTTGGACTTAAAATAAACTAATGACAAAAGTGGTTCTTAGGATGAGATATTTGATATGTTTGATGCACATGGGCGATCAATGATGACTTAAAACAACATCTAGACCTTGTGTCTTAGATGGTAATCCTTAGGCATAGGGTTTCTAATCAAGACTAATCCACTGTCGTGGTAGAAGTCACTTTGCTATCTTATCACCATAGACTAGCTCTCGCTTAGCGGTAAGGATAGCAAGCAAGCAATAAGGATAGCAAGTAAGGGTCCCCAACCCTATAAAGCCGAAACGCTCCCTAGGCATCTAATGTCTTAGGCTAGGATGAGCGGATCCTCTACAAACGGTTCAAGCATTCATCTAACATGGTGTTTGTTAGGGAAGCCTATGAACTTTAGCATAAGTGATCAATTTAAGCTAAGCATTAATTATGGTGAGTAGAGAAGGATTAAGATCATTAAATGCATAAGCATCAAGATCTATCACCATGAATCTTTCACACCCTAATAACCACGAAATCTACTCCCTTTTCATATGTTTAACCTCTAGATCCATAAGGAAATAAAAGCTAAACAATGTTAGAGAGAGAGATCAATGACATAAAAGTAAAATAAAGGCAAGGGCTTTACCAAGAAATGCTAAAGAACAAGTCTTGGTTAAGCATAAGCCAAAAAGAAAAGTTCTTGAACTCAAGAACAAAATAAAAGCATAAACATAAAACCTAATAATGCCTAACCACGAAATCCTATGAAGAATATGTGGCTAAACAATATTAGAAGGTAAGAACAAGAAGAAATAAATAAGAAAAGTGCAAAAACTAAATTAAAATAAAAAATATTTACAAATTTTCTTGAAAATAAAGAGAGAACTAAGGAAAAACTAAAAATGTCTAAAAGGAAAAGAGGGGAGAGAGGGATTTCGTTTTGGGATTGCTAGGGTATTTATAGGTGAGCAACAAAAACCCTAGTGACCCTTATCTACAAAAATGGGATCCAATGCTAAAAGCAAACTTCTTTGGACTCTTGTGCTCTTTTGGAATTATGCTGCAACAGCTTCATGTCGATATGGCACCCTGATATTGGCTCCAAGCTCTTATCTTCCCAGCAGAAGCTTCATCGGATACAAGTCGTTATGCTTGCCCGTTATACATTTGCTTGCCGAGCTGGCCAGACCGATGCTCACTGTTTCTGCAGTAACTTCTGAACCGCCGATCGTAATGACTTGATACTTTCACCAGACGAAAGCTACCTCGATCCTCTACAAATCGTATGAAGACATTAGAAGCAGAATCGAGCCAGAAGACCTTCGTCCGAGCTGATCTTTCCACAACGTCTTGTCCATTTTGGTTTAGTTGATTGATCTTAAAGCAACGTCTTGCTTCATATCAGGATGAGGTCGTTGTGGCTGACCCTGGTGGCTGTAGAAGTCTTCTCTTTTGCTCCTTCTTGTCTTGGCTGCTCATTAGTTCTTCTCCCAAACTCCATAGAACCTCCACAGGCTCCAAAAGTACCTGCCAAGTACTNTGCTGCAACAGCTTCATGTCGATATGGCACCCTGATATTGGCTCCAAGCTCTTATCTTCCCAGCAGAAGCTTCATCGGATACAAGTCGTTATGCTTGCCCGTTATACATTTGCTTGCCGAGCTGGCCAGACCGATGCTCACTGTTTCTGCAGTAACTTCTGAACCGCCGATCGTAATGACTTGATACTTTCACCAGACGAAAGCTACCTCGATCCTCTACAAATCGTATGAAGACATTAGAAGCAGAATCGAGCCAGAAGACCTTCGTCCGAGCTGATCTTTCCACAACGTCTTGTCCATTTTGGTTTAGTTGATTGATCTTAAAGCAACGTCTTGCTTCATATCAGGATGAGGTCGTTGTGGCTGACCCTGGTGGCTGTAGAAGTCTTCTCTTTTGCTCCTTCTTGACTTGGCTGCTCATTAGTTCTTCTCCCAAACTCCATAGAACCTCCACAGGCTCCAAAAGTACCTGCAAAGTACTCCAAACATGCAAAATATGCAATGCCTATCCTAAAACTAATATGAATGGAAATAGGACAAAAACTAATTAATAAATGCATAAAAGAGACCAAAACATATACTAAATGCATGCTAAAAAGGTGTAAAATATGGAGTTATCAGCCACTGGGTCGCGATCCATGCTCGATATCACCTGTTCGTCCTCCATTTGTAATCTCCCTTCTTGGTTTCTTCTTCGGACCATCCTAAACACCTGAGAAAACACTCCAAACATGCAAGACTATGCAGAAACCTAACCTAATTCATCTAAACCTAACATGAGTGAATATGTGATGAAAACTAAGGTGAAAGTGCAAGAATGAAGTCCTAACTAGCATGAAATGTGTGCTGAAAACATGCAATTTACAGAGATATCAACACCCCCAAACTTGTCTTTTTGCTTGTCCCTAAGCAAAAGCCAACCGGAGGGGTGAGGTTTTAAAAGAAAAGGTGTAAGTTTCAATCCAAAACGCCATTTAAAAGAAATCAACTCAATGTCTAAGTTCAGGTTTCTAGGATGCAAGTCGAATTCTACCTATCCAAAAAGCCTTAGCCACATTCATCTTAAAATCAAACAAAATCAATCCCAACTTAGATGCACATTCAAATTCCCAATTCTCTTTCACATTCATTAAGAAATTTAAAAAGTGGATCTCATTCATACCTGTCAATCAACTCACTTGGTTCAGGGTAAGGTAACGAGCTAAATATGAACTCGTAGTGCAAACGGGTTTAGTGTTTAAGTGGGATCACTCATGAAAGGAACCTTCTTAATGCAAAATGCTAAGGGTAAAAACCAATGGATGCATACAAGGCTAGACTTCTATCTACCCAGAACATCTATTTCGTTTCCTACCCTAATCTAAACTGCTCCCTCCTAAGCTACCCTTTGTTTTGGCATTTTGCCTTATATCCGATATTACTCTTCGATATTACCTTTCCTGTTCATCTTTGGGGGTCTTCTTCTTTGTTGGAGATCGATTTCGGCTTTCTGGCTCCTTGTTGCGTTCCTTGCGTTTCACCTTTGGTGTTGTTGGCCGGTTTTAGATTTTGTTGATTGGCCTTCTTTTGCTTTCTTTTGGAATCGCCTTTTTTCTTCTTTTGGTTTTGAGCCTCATTTGTTGCCGCCATCTCTTTATTCGTGTCCCCGTCTGACTCAGTGGTTTTCTTCTTTCCCTTTTCTGTCAATGTATCATCAACCGGAACCCACCCTCTTTTCCTAGCCTAACCAGCAATATCGGCCTCTAATTTCGGTATCAAGCCGTTTCAGTATCTATACCACTTAACCTAGGGTTGACTCGAGATGTGGGCCAACGTCTACATAGAAATCTAACCTTGTCGATCTAAAGCCAACACTTTTTTTCTAAGAAGATTCGAAAATGGTGCAAAGGCCTCACATGCTCTCACAAAAGTGTTTATGGCTTAAAACACAGGTTTTAGGTTTTGGGTGTGGTCTGGTACTTGGACTAGCAGAAGAGTGGTCAAAAGGAAAGAGAGTCCAAGTGAAATCTATGAGTTGATCGACAAATGTGAACAAGATAATTAAATTTTCATTTTAACGGTTCAAGTTCATTAGGGAAATGGTTCAAATCGCAATGCATCAAGCTAAAACCGAATTTCACAAGACAAATTCCAAATGTGGTGCTGCCTTAAGCTCAGTCTAATTCCAAATGAATCGAACAAACAAGAACTAAGGCATTGAATTCATGACTTAAAAATGGCTATTTACAAGGATTCATCATACTTAACACCCTATGCGAATGCTTATGAATCATAAATGAATGCATCTAGACTCAATCCTAATATGAAAATGCATCTACATGAATCTTTTTGTGGGATGAATTTTTAAAATTTTTCAATTTTTTTATGTTTTTCTTTGCAAATTTGATGAATGCATGATGTCTAATCTAAGCGAGTGCATGTACTACATACTCCCCCAAACTTAAATCACACAGTCACTGTGTGATAGAAGAGAGGAAGAATACGGTCCTAGGAAAAATGTAAGATTTCAAGAAAATTGTAAAATGTAAAGAAAAAGAAAATGCTTATGTACAGTAGTTTGGAGTGGTACCTCATTGCTCAGTGTGATGTGAGGACGTGGTGTCCTCACTGGTTGAGAAGGAAGGGTTGTCCGATTCCGGTATCGGGGAATTTCTCGCACGTCTCTTCCTCGATATGCTCTCTTCCTGGCAGGAATGCCTTCCTGGATTACTTAGCTCGTGCTCCCTTGGCAGGAACGAGAAGGAATGCCTCTCTTGAAGCATTTGGTTGTCTGCTTTGTCAGACTCTTCTTCTCCTTCTCCTCCTTGTTCCCCGGATGACATATCGGCTTCAAGTCGTGGTGATGGTGTCGACTCCTTCAGCTTCGAGGTGAGCGACTTGATCTGTCCCTTCAGACCCTTCACGTGTCCCTTAATCCCCTTCACCGTGGAGACTAGCTTCTTAATTGAGCGATCCTGCCATTTGCAGTACCGCTGGAGTACGTTGATCCGATCGTGAGCCGTCTTGAGGGTTCGGTGCGTCGCACTCGTGATTGGATCGAAATGGTAACGATCCGCTCCGTAGAGAGGGAAACCATACTCGTCTGTAGGGTCCTCGTAGTCGTCTTCATTTTCTCCTTCCTCCTCAGCAACTATATCGGCTTCTTCCCGATATTCTTCCTCGTAGTCCCCATAGAAGTCAGCTCCATAGGGAAAAAGATGCTCGTCCTGCGGCTCGAAATCCAGATGCTGAGGTTCCCTTATCGTGGTCAGGTATGGGTTGGGCAGGAACATCACGGCCGCTCTGTCTGAAGGAAGGGTGAACTGATATCGGTGTCCATGCCGATATGACTTCCCGAGAAATTGACATTTCTTCAAATAGTCGATGTCTATCCAGCAAATACCGTGCGTTGGTTCCTCGAGATCGGCACCAGCTCCCTTCAGGATGGCAGATACGACTCCTCCACAGCCTACTTGAGGCCTTTCACTTGGCGTGGAGATCATCCACGACTTGTAGTGGAGAAGCTCTTTGAGCAATATCGTGATCAAGCCGGTGCTCCGTCTACTTCCTTTCAGCTCCCTCCCATTTCGGGTCTCTTGAATAATCTCCACCAGGCCGTCATCCATTATTTTCAGCTCCTTGGTCAGGACAGCCCCACATTCCTTTCTTGCAAAGAATGTATGTGCAATGCCTCTTTGCACATACCTCAAGGCTGGGTGCCTTATCCGGGTGCTCTTGTTCACTCCGGGCTTATAAGTGCCTACCCCAATGTGCCCCCACAGTGCCTCCAGCTCCTCCCTTTCGATGTTGAGGGTCATCTCTCGCATATCGCCTTGGCTGAATCCGAATATCGACTCCAGTTCCCGAAATGACATTCGGTGAGTCTCGCTCCCAAACTTGAAGCGGATGTAACCGTCACCGTCTTCTTCTAGAGCCTCTTCTCCAAAGGCATAAAAGGTTACCTCCAGCGTTGCAAGGAACTGGAAGGTTGCCTCGTCGTGAGACGCATAGGTGTTCTCCATGAATTTTCTCAGACCCATCGCATTGAAGAGGATCTGGCAGTCTTCGTAGATGCCCAGCTCGACCATTGTTTCCTCATGGGGGTAGCGTGTGGCCTTGAACTCCATTCGTCTGAATGCTGCACGCATATCGGCCAGTGTGGGTCGGGAGTTCGCAGTCCTTCTTCCCGATGCACGCGTGGGTGAGCGCACTGTAGCCGCCCGGCTGGAGCTTCCCACTGGTCTCTTTCCATGTCTCTTTTCCGTTTGGTATTCCCTTGATCTCCCAAGAATAGCTCCGCTTCTTGTTGCTCCCACCATTGTACCTAACAATCAAAAACACTCGAAAGTGTGTAAGCACAGGGGAAAACACTAAGAGCAAAGATTATCTTGCAAGCATGCTTAATCTTAAGGTAACTCTATTCATGACTAAAGAGACTGATACAAGAGTTTTTATCTCTTGCAAGTAATTTCTCAATTGCTCATATCATTGCAATACTTGAGATATCAATCCATTTTGGGAGATGATTCAATAAGAATACAAAGTTTTGTTTAAGCTAAGCTAAATTGGCAATTCAAGTAACAAGCAACAATTAAAAGCTAAACACAAACTAAAAGGAACACTACTAGAGCAATATTATGAAACTAAGCCTTAATTAATACTAATCAAGCACTAATCAAGTAATTACTACTAATCAAGATTATCAATTGGCTAAAAATGAAACCTAGGGATGAAATCATTGATTTGGGAAACTAAATGGACAACCTTGCAATCATGTAAACAACTAATCAAGCTAACTCTATGCCTAGAACACTTAATTAAGATTAAACCATGATGTGGGGCACTAATCCCTTTCTTAATCACCATAATGAACTAAAGATGTTTTAGCATTAGGATAATCAACAAGCATTAATTTCAAGTTTAAATGGCATGATAAACACTCTAGGTAACTAATGTCTTAGGCTAGAAATGTAAATCTCTTGTTAAGTTGGTTCAAGCATTTCATCAAACACTTGGTGGGTGTATGAAATGCCTATGATCCAAAATAGCAAAGATTAGCTATTTGGCATTAAGAACTATTTAATAAGAATCGAAATGAAAGAATCTATCCTAGATTGCAAGATTGAACCATTAGAAATCCCTAAATCTAACCCATCCCCAAGTTCCTAAAGAACTACTCACTAATCAAACTTAAACCCATCAAATCAAAGATTAGGGAAAGGTTAAACATGAGTAGAGAAAGATAAAACAAGAAATCTATAAGAGATATTGCATTAAACTCAAAGATTCAAAGCATAAACAAGGTTTTCTCTCAAAGTGGCAAAAAGTTTAAGCTAAGAACAAAGAGAATAAAAGTTCAGGTAAAAATTAGGTCTAAAGAGTATTTATAGGAGGGACCCATAAAGTAGACAAAAA
>JAHZTW010000004.1:10743872-10755751 GCA_020283515.1 Alliaria petiolata
CCTGTTCCCGATTTCGTCTGGCTGATCGTTCGAGCAGGTTGATATCGTCTATTCGGGGAACAAGATTTGTTGTACCGTGTGAGCGTAGGTTCATATACCTGTCAAAACAGATATATACGAGTAAAAGTGTTAAATAACTTGTAAAAATTGAAACTTGTCCTTATAACGACCTAGTACCGAAATGACTAAACGTTATCCCAAACGGCAACGGCGCCAATTGACAAGCGTGTTTTTACGCTACTTGGGTCAATGTCCCAACACTGTCAACCGAAAGCAGTATAGTGTATGGGGTATCAAACCATTTTGGGAGCGTTAGTCAACAGATCGGTCATATCGGTGTCATAAGTCAAGCTCGAAATAGATAAAGATTAAACCTTTACTACTAAAAACGACTAAAAAATAGATCTTGTCACTTGAGCTAGCAATCCCAGCACAGCCTCCAGCCTGTCTGGAACAGCACCTGCAGCATTCCCAGCTGCGTTTCCAGCTCCACCCGCAGCCGCATTCGCAACAGCCGCGTTCGCAGCTGCAGCCTCGGCCGCCGCAGCAGCCTCAATCTCATGCTGGTTCCCAACCGCATTCCCAGTTCCCGAACTCCCCGAGTTCACAGCACCATTCAACCTTGCATTCCTTGTCCTTCTCGGAGGCATCTGCAAGTCAAAACAGAACATGTTAGCCCGAAGCTAACACCAGACAAGAATTCCAAACTCCACAGAAACAACAGACCGCGAAACTCGGCAGTGAAAGGTGGATATCTCTAACCCCAACAATGCAAATGAACTATCCTAGAATCGACCATTGCTCTGATACCACTTGTGACGATCCAACCCGATAATCCCAACCAGGCCACCCGTACCGAGTCTAACTCTAACCAGATTCCATACTTAGCATATTTTTCAGATTTTTCTTAAACTTAAACAACAGATTCGATTCATAAAACATTGATTCTCATTGCATAATTATTCCAAATCCAGATATAAAACCGAGGTTCTTAAAACAGAAAACTAACTTAGCCAAATTCGACCTAAGTTATTGACAAGCGCGTTTTTACGCTACTTGGGTCAATGTCCCAACACTGTCAACCGAAAGCAGTATAGTGTATGGGGTATCAAACCATTTTGGGAGCGTTATTGAACAGATCGGTCATATCGGTGTCATAAGTCAAGCTCGAAATAGATAAAGATTAAACCTTTACTACTAAAAACGACTATAAGATAGATCTTGTGTCACTCAAGACCCTAAATAAGGGAACTTTAAGAGTATCAAACAGGAAATAAGTATTTGAACGGTAAAAAGATAAGCTTTCAAGGTAAAAGAAGGATCTTGATGAGCATCATGAACTAGGTGACTCTCGGTTTGTCTATCAAGCTAAAGCTTTTGGATCACATCAAGACTTGCTCTTTTGATGGTGATTCTTAGGTAAAGGGATCCTCAAATTGTTTAGCCCATGGCGTTTGGGTCTAAACTCTTTGATTCTCTATCACCATAGACTAGCTCTCGCATAGTGGTACAATAGAAGAAACAAACATCTACAACGTCCCTATTGAACCGTAAGACTCTTAGACAGATGGTTAGTCTTAGCCTAAGAAATCAAACTCTTGTTCATGGATCCGGCTAAGCAAGCACGTGGCGTTCGTGTCAAGCCGCCTGTGGACTTTAGGCTAGATTGTCAGACTAGACCAAGCTTTGGGAATAATAAAAAAGAAAGAATCTAACTTTATGTTTTAGCTAAGCAAGAAATATAAACCCGAGAGTCCCTTGGTCCTTTCAACCCATCAAAGTCCTAAAAAGACTACTCACAAGCCATTCGAGAAACCTCAAGATCCATAAGGATGAGAGGGTAACTCATAGGCTGCAAGATAGTTAAAAACAAGAAAAGGAAGAAACTTTCAAGAAAATAACACTAGGCTATAATACTTAAAACTTCAAGATTACATAAAAATCAAAGCTTTGAAACAAGCTTCAATGGTGAAAATACAAAATAGTTCTCGGTTTGAAAGAGAAGACAGAAAAAGTAAAACTAGAAAGCGTGATGATAGGATAAGATTGGAGGACAAGTATTTATACATAAAAGAGGAAAAACCTAAAACGTTGGGACCACTTTCCCGAAATGGTACTATTTTGGACTTTAGCGTTTCGGGCTCAAGTCGTGGTGAGCAAGCCGATATGCTAACTCTTCTAGTTCTTCGGGCAGTCTCCATGTCGGGCAAGTCATTTCGGGATCATGTTGTGAAGGCTCGCCTTCCTTGTTACTCGAATCGGGTACTTTCCATTGCCTTGCTCCGATATCCGTCTTCATGGAATCCTTTTGCTGGATCTTCGCTCCGAGGTGTCCCTTTCGGGACTAAGTCGCTGCTACTCGTGGAGGTTCGTCGTACGCTTGTCCATATCGGCCACTGGGTCGCGATCCATCTTTGATATCACCTGTTCGTCCTCCATTTGTAATCTCCCTTCTTGGTTTCTTCTTCGGACCATCCTAAACACCTGAGAAAACACTCCAAACATGCAAGACTATGCAGAAACCTAACCTAATGCATCTAAACCTAACATGAGTGAATATGTGATGAAAACTAAGGTGAAAGTGCAAGAATGAAGTCCTAACTAGCATGAAATGTGTCTTGAAAACATGCAATTTACAGAGATATCAGTTATAAAACAGTAAAACCAAAGCCAATTATCCAGAATAACTCGTAATAAATAAAACCCCCAAACCCAGTCCTAATCCACTTCGTTCTTCACTGCCTTCAAGTCTGCCTTCAAGACTAAATGTCCCGGATAACATCTTTACCTGCACACTCAACACATAAGAGAGGCATAAGCATTACCATAAATGCTTAGTGAGTACGGTCATCCTGTACCACCAGCCAATACCAGAAAACGCAATCAAGCAACAGTTATACAATTTACATTATCACTTAGCAAGCAAGCACATAATCACGGTTCTATGATCGTCTCAACCACTTGTGAATTTCCAGGGGTGCTCATCTCCCCCTTTCACACTGACAAAGAATCAAGAAAAGTCAAGTTAAGTGACTCAAAACAAAGACACCCCAAGCTTATCCATGTACATATTAATGCTTTTTCCAGTTTAGTTTAATGTTTTCAGGATCCCATGAGAGAATGAGGTGGGGTCCCCTACATAAAAAGAGGAGCAACAACCAATGTAAAGATTGTCTAGCCCTGCAACGGGATGCAATATCGGTTTAACACCGTGATAACATTCCTGGGCATTTCATGTCGAGCAGGCACAACGGTGTGTAGCCGATTGGAACGAAGCCCAAGCCAGACAATCTTNAACGCAATCAAGCAACAGTTATACAATTTACATTATCACTTAGCAAGCAAGCACATAATCACGGTTCTATGATCGTCTCAACCACTTGTGAATTTCCAGGGGTGCTCATCTCCCCCTTTCACACTGACAAAGAATCAAGAAAAGTCAAGTTAAGTGACTCAAAACAAAGACACCCCAAGCTTATCCATGTACATATTAATGCTTTTTCCAGTTTAGTTTAATGTTTTCAGGATCCCATGAGAGAATGAGGTGGGGTCCCCTACATAAAAAGAGGAGCAACAACCAATGTAAAGATTGTCTAGCCCTGCAACGGGATGCAATATCGGTTTAACACCGTGATAACATTCCTGGGCATTTCATGTCGAGCAGGCACAACGGTGTGTAGCCGATTGGAACGAAGCCCAAGCCAGACAATCTTTACCATGGTCAAATATCAGGAACAAACCGATATCCAGACTGGCACTCATACCATATCGGGCTCAATCCGATATGGCCATCCAGGTAATAGGGTTTTTAGGCTTAGCCAATCCGTGAAAAGCGCTCAAATTCATGGCCCACTTTTCCGGATAAGGCAAGAACACTTGGTTGGGGTTAGCCGACAGCTATTCCCCAAACCGAGAAACCCTAGTCAAACCCTTTTTCATTCCTTGTCTCCTCTTTAAAAGAGCTATCACTATCGCCTCTCTCGTTTTCAATTCCCCATCACTCTCAAACCCAGAAAATTATCTTTGACTTTTAAATTCACAACCCGAATCTCTGCGTTTTTCTTCCAAGGATTTTTACAAAAATCGTGCTAGGTAAACATTTACTCTTGATTGATATGATTTTAATTGAATGTTACTTAGGATTGTTTAGATTCGTTGCATTTGGGATTTGAGAGTAGATGGAGGAGCATTTGGTAGACTATTTGCATAAACACTTAGGGTTTTTTGAAGGATTTTTCTAGAGTTTTGACACTTCTATTTGTGAGAATAGCTTCACGGCTAAACTCTTTTGAAATGTCAAAATTTTGGAAATCTCTTTTCTCACCATTGATAAATGCATGCTTTGTCTAAGAACTAGAATCCGTGAAGAACCACTTATAAGAAATTTTTTTGCCCTTCACGATTTAGGTTTATCCTGATTTAGTATATAAATCAAATATCTTTGTTTGAGTCTCTCTAGTCATGAATAGAGCTGCTTTAGTTTAAACATATATGCAAGATAACTGTTCCTTTTGATGTTTTTACTTGTACTTACACACTTGCGAGTGTTTTTGGTTGATAGGTACAATGGTAGGAGCAACAAGAAGCAGAGCTGTTCTTGGAAGGTCGAGGGATTATCAAACAGAGAAGAGAGATGGAAAGAGACCAGTGGGAAGTTCCAGGTGAGCTGTTACAGTTCGCTCACGCACACGTGCATCGGGAAGGAGAAGCACAAGTTCTCGACCCACACTGGCCGATATGCGTGTAGCATTCAGGCGGATGGAGTTCAAAGCCACACGCTACCCCCACGAGGAAACAATGATCGATTTGGGCATCTACGAAGACTGCCAGATCCTTTTCAATACAATGGGGCTAAGACGATTCTTGGAGAATGCCTATGCGTCTCACGACGAGGCAAACTTCCATTTCCTGGCAACACTGGAAGTGACCTTCTACGCCTTTGGAGAAGAGGCTCCAGAAGAAGATTGATATGAGCATGGCTGAGGACAAAGGACTAGAACCAAAGCTTGTAGCCGAGCATGCACCAGAGCTTGAACCTAAGGAAGCTTTTGCTATACCAAGCGGACCAATGACGCGTGCAATGACTAAGAAGCTCAAGGAGACTATCCATTCTCTACTTCTACACTTAGCGAATTCCATAGGAGAAAGAGATGCTTATCAAACCATTCTGGTTTTGATGCAAGCTAATTGATTTCATCAAATGGGTAAGGTGTTCAATTGTGCTCTTTTTTCCCTTGACAAGTTTTGTCCCACTGGGTTTTCTTGTCAAGGTTTTTAATGAGGCTTTTGTTCACCTCCTTAACCCCATTTGATGAACCGAGATCAGGCCCAAAGAAGCTCTTGTTCCAGCCGCTTCTTCTATCTTTAATTTATGATACTTTCTTAGCTTATGTTATGTTATGTTGTATTTTTATTTAAGTCTTTGGACCGAGTTTAGGGCTTCTCCTTATGAGTTCCCTATTTAAACTCTTGTAAACTCTCATTTCTATCTATCTAGCTTTTTATTCTCAAACTCTGAAACTAGATCAAGGTAAATCAAAGGCCCTTTCATCTCCTTTGTGCGACCTCTCGATCCACAGGTGAATCTAAGGAATTCCGCAGCCTTAGTGTGACCTCTACACTCCATAGTTACTTGAATCCATTCGTTTTACTTCCCCCACAAATCATTTCATCATTCCGCAAATCCATCTCTTCTCTACTTGCTTCTAAAGTGACGGTTTTGGATGAAGTTCATATTAAGTGGTATCAGAGCCACTTTGGAAGCTAAGTACTCTTAGATCTCTTGCTTACATGTTTGTTTATCATTATGTTTAGGCCGATCTAAGTGTTGTGAATTTTTTTTATGACCTTTGAACTTCCTGAGTCGCATGGATCCGAGAAATTTTTAGGTTTTGACTGTCATTTCGTGTTTTAATCGTGTTTTCCTTGTTGATTTAAGCCGATTTAAGTGTTCCTAATAACCGATCTGAGTTTAGAAAGTAATCTGGGTTGTTGTTTGTGTCTCTGCAAATTCCAGAAAAATTGATTTGTGTTGCAGGTTGTCGATCTATATTGTTTGTTGTGATCTCTTGTGTTTAATTGACGAATCATACATCTCTGTTGTTGTTTACTCTGGATTTGTTCTGTTTTGCTTGAAGAACTTGTAACTACGTTTTAATCTACTTGTTTTAGGCCCCATGTCAAATCCAGATGAAAATGGAGAGAATAGTAACCCCAGAGTTGATAAACTCTACATGGAGGCTATGCTAGACAAAATGCAGAAGATGATGGATGAGAGATTGACTGCTTTTGAGGAAAGGAATAGAACCAGAACTGAAGCTGGACAACATACAAGACAAAATGACAGAGTCTCTGATGCTGCAACAGATCAATACTACCGAAGAAAGAGTGATTCATCTCAGGGAAGCAGGAGAAGAAACATGCACCATAAAACTCAAGAAGAGCTGCTAAGTGAAAATCTCAAAGGCCTGAAGATTAGCATTCCCCCATTTCATGGCAGAACCGATCCAGATGCCTATTTAGAATGGGAGAAGAAGATTGAGTTGGTCTTCCATGCCCAACAGTATACTGAGCTAAACAGAGTTAAAATTGCTGCAACAAAATTCCATGATTATGCATTGAGTTAGTGGGATCAACTTGTCACGACCAGAAGAAGAAATCAAGAGCTACCTGTGGAAACTTGGTCTGCAATGAAAAGTCTGATGAGGAAAAGGTTTATTCCTAGCCACTATCACATGGAGCTACATCAGAAGCTTAGAAAGCATACTCAAGGAACTCGGACAGTAGAAGAATATTATCAAGAAATGGAATTGCTGATGCTAAGAGCTGATGTAGCAGAGGATAAAGAAGCTACTATGTCACGGTTTCTAGGAGGATTACATCAAGAGATTCAAGATAGATTGGAAACCGAACATTATATGGAACTTGAAGAGATGCTGCATAAGGCTATTTTGTTTGAGCAACAGATGAAGAGAAAGAAAGCCTCACGATCTAACTTTGGTAATGGTTCTTCTTACTTAAGGCCAAGCTTTTCAAAGGAAGACAGAAACGTGTCTACTAAGGATTTCAAGCCAACAGTGTACTCTAAGCCTTCAGATGCAACTAAAGCTATTACCCCAGCACCTACAGATAACAAAGGAAAGGCTAAAGAAGGTATTACACGATCCAGAGATGTTAGCTGTTTCAAATGTCATGGAAAATGACATTATGGAAGTGAATGTTCCAACAAGCGCGTGATGATCCTTTTGGAAAGTGGGGAGTTCGAATCTGCTGATGAGTATCTAGAGGCTTCTAGTGAAGATGAGCGAGAGATTGCTGCTGTTAAAGGAGATCTATTAGTAGCCAGAAGGACTCTAAGTGTGCAGATTAAGACTCAAGAACAAGAACAAAGAGAGAATCTGTTCCACACAAGATGCAATGTTCAGGGCAAGGTCTGTAGCATGATCATCGATGGAGGAGGCTGTACTAACGTTGCTAGTGATACCATGGTAAAGAAGTTGGGCTTAAAGACTACAAAACATCCAGCACCATATAAGCTTCAGTGGCTTAATGACAGTGGCGAAATGAATGTCAGCAAGCAGGTTTTGGTTCCTCTAAGCATCGGTAAGTATAAGGATGACATTCTAATCGCCTATGGAAGCCAGTCATATACTCCTAGGACGTCCCTGACAATCAGACAGAAAGGTTATACATGATGGTTTCTCCAATCGCCATACATTTGAGTATAAGGGTAAGAAGACTACACTGATTCCTATGACTCCACAAGAGGTTAGCCTTGATCAAAAGAAGGATCAGAAGAAGGAATCCTCTCAGTCTAAGCGTCCAAACTTCTTTTCCAAATCCAGTGAAGTTAAACAAGATTATTTATCTAATCATTATATGCTTATGTTTGCTTATAAAGAGTCATTGCTTAACATGTCTAATCTGACACCGGTGCTACCAAGTGAAATGACTAATCTTTTGCAGGAGTACAGTGATGTTTCCCCTGAAGAAACTCCACAAGGTCTACCACCGATCAAAGTTATCGAGCATCAGATTGATTTTGTTCCTGGATCTTCTCTCTCGAACCGACCAGCATTGATATCTCTGTAATTTTCATGATTTTAGTACATGTTTCATGATAGTTAGGACTTCATTCTTGCACTTTAGTGATAGCTTGCATCACATTTTCTCCTATGTTAGGATTAGATGCATTAGGTTAGGTTTATGCATAGTCTTGCAAGTTTGGAGTGTGTTCTCAGGTGATTAGGATGATCCGAAGAAGAGACCAAGGAGGGAGGTCAAAAATGGAGAATGAGCCGGTAATATCGAGCATGGATCACGACACGAGGTCGATTTAGACGAGTAGTAGCAGCTTAGTCCCGAAAGGAGAACCTCGGTGTGAAGATCCAGCAAGAAAATGACCAAAGGACGAATATCGGAACAAGGCAACGGGAAGTGCCCGATTCAAGTACCAAGGAAGGAAAGCCTTAACGACATGACCCCGAAATCCTTGCCCGATATGGAGCCTGCCCGAAGAATCAGAAGAGTTAGCGTTTCGGCTCGTCCATCACGACATGAGCCCGAAACGCTAAAAGCCAAAATAGTACAATTTCGGAAAAGTGGTCCCAACGTTTATGTTTTTCCCTTTTTGTGTATAAATACATACTCCCCCACTCTTATCTCTTTATCACGTTTTCAACTTTTATATTCTGTCTTCTCTTTCGAACCGAAACTTTATATTTTCCACCATTGAAGATTGTTTAAAGCTTTGATTTTTATGCAATCTTAAAGTTTTTAGTCTTATAGCTTAGTGTTATTTTCTTAAAGCTTCTTCCTTTTCTTGTCTTTGATTATCTCACGGTTTATGAGTTACTCTCTCATCCTTATGGATCTTGAGGTTTCTCAAATGGCTTGTGAGTAGTCTTTTTAGGACCTTGATGGGTTAAAAAGACCAAGGGACTCTCGGATTTATATTTCTTGCTTAGCTAAAACATAAAGTTAGATTCTTTCTTGTTTATCATTCCCAAAGCTTAGTCTAGTTTGACCATCTAGGCTAAAGTCCTTAGGCGGCTTGACACGAACATCACGTGCTTGCTTAGCCGGATCTATGAACAAGAGTTTGATCTCTTAGGCTAAGACTAACCATCTGTCTAAGAATCTTACGGTTCAATAGGGACGTTGTAGATGCTTGTTTCTTCTATTGTACCGCTATGCGAAAGCTAGTCTATGGTGATAGAGATTCAAAGAGTTTAGACCCAAACATCGATGGCTAAACGATTTGAGGATCCCTTTACCTAAGAATCACCATCAAAAGACCAAGTCTTGATGTGATCCAAAATCTTTAGCTTGATAAGCCGAACCGAGAGTTACCTACTCATGATACTCATCAAGATCCTTCCTTTATCTTGAAAGTTTATCTTTTTACCGTTTAAATATCTATTTCTTGCTTAGCGTCTTTAAAGTTTTCTTATTTATGGTCTTGAGTGACACAAGATCAATCATTTAGTAGTTTTTAGTAGTAAAGTCTTAGTCTTTACCCGATTTGAACTTGACTTATAACACCGATATGACCATTATGTTCACTAACGCTCCCAAAATGGTTTGATATCCCATACGCTGTACTACTTCGGTTGATAGCAGTTGGGACATTGCTAAAAAGGTGAAAAACCTTGTTTGTCAATTGCCGCCGTTGCCGATTTGGGGGATAGTTTAGTCATTTCGGTATTAGGTCGTTATAAGGACAAGTTTTTATTTTTCAGTCTTTTAACACTCTACTCGTACATCTCTGTGTTGAAACAGGTACATGAACCTACGTTCACACGGTACAACAAACCTTGTTCCCCCAATAGACGATATCCACCTACTCAAAAGATCAGCTAGACGAAATCGGGAACAAGCCGAAACAGTTAACCGTGTGACGATGGAAAACCAACAAGGTGCTCAAGGAGCTGCGAGCGCAGCTGGTGCACAAGGACCACAAGGTCCACAAGGTCCACAAGGAGTTCAAGGACAGCCTGGTGTTGCAGCTGCTCCACGAGCTGTGAGGCAAATCGGTGCTGGAGATGCACCAATATCGACTGCAAGCCGACACGGTATCCAGCCACCACTAGTGCAGAACAACAACTTCGAGATCAAAAGTGGTCTTATCTCCATGGTGCAGAACAACCGATTCTTCGGTCTGCCCTTGGAAGACCCACTTGACCATCTCGACCAGTTCGACCGTGTGTGCGCCGTGACCAAGATCAACGGCGTAAGCGAAAATGGATTCAAGCTGCGTTTGTTCCCCTTCTCACTGGGAGACACAGCACACGCATGGGAAAAGACACTGCCACACAGATCCATTACCTCGTGGGCAGATTGCAAGAAAGCTTTCCTGACGAAGTTCTTCTCCACATCGAGGACAGCCCGATTGAGGAACGAAATAAGTGGTTTCACTCAAAAATCCAACGAGACTTTTGGTGAAGCTTGGGAGAGATTCAAGGGTTACACCACTCAGTGCCCTCACCATGGATTCAGCCAAGAATCACTCCTCAGTACACTATATCGGGGTGTCATTCCCAAGATTCAGATGCTGCTCGATACGGCGAGCAATGGAAATTTCCTAGCTAAAGACGTTGAAGACGGTCTTGAGTTAGTTGAAAACTTAGCTCAGAGTGACTCCTCTTACCACAAAGACTATGACAGATCCAACCGTGGTTCCAAAGAAGAAGTGGAAGGAAGCCGGAAGGTGATCAAAGAGCTCAATGAGAAACTCGACAAGTTACTACTTGTCCAAACTCAAAAGGAGGTCCATTTCGTGGAAGAACTCACTCAAGTCAAAGAAGGGGAGGACATTCAGTATGAAGATGTCAATTACATCAACGCTCAAGGAGGGTATAACAATTGGAGACCAAACAACAACCTTTCCTACCGGAGCACGAACGTCGCAAATCCTCAGGACCAGACCTACCCTCAGCAACAAGGAGGAGGAGCAAAACAATTCGTGACCTACACGAATCCACAAGGTTTTGTACCACTGTTCCAAAACCAAAACGGCTATCCGCCACGACATCAAGCCGGTGCACCTCCTGGATTCCCACAACAACAACAGGGAAACCCAAATGCTCAAGCTGGCTTTGACTTGGAGGGAACTCTGAAACAACTTCTACAAGGTCAAACACATATCCAGGCGGATATGCACAAACGTTTTGCTGAAGTACACAACAAGATTGATGGTGTCCACACGGAACTATCCGGGAAGATTGAAGACTTGACCGCTCGTGTCAAGATACTTGAAAACAACAAAGGCATTCCATCTACAAGCCAAGCAAGCAACCTTCCTGGAAAATCCGTTACGAATCCAAAGGAGTATTGCCAAATGATCACCACTTTCGACGAGGAAAAAGGGGATCCTCCCGATATCACTTCTCCAAAACGGGCTCAAGTCAATGCGGACATCGACATCCTAAGAAGGGGAGGGAGTTCTAAAAATTTGGCAACCCCTGAAGAGAAAGCACCATTCCTGCGAGTCTATAAACCGCCAATGACATACCCCCAGAGGCATAAGAAACGTCTCATAGAGGAACAAGAAGCCGAATTAATTGAAACATTGAAGAAAGTTGAAGATCTCTTCAACAATACTGACGAGACCAAGCCTATTCCAGATTTCCTAGTAGCCTTGAAGGATAAGCTCTATGCTGATGCAATGGCAACGATAGGGAGGAATGCAGCAGCTCGTGAGGAGAAACCTAAGGAGGAACCCTTAGTAGTTAAGAAGCTCGAAGACCCAGGATCATTCACTTTGCCATGCACATTCTGAGGAATTACCTTTGAAAACTGTCTGTGTGACCTCGGGGCAAGCATCAACGTGATGAGCCGAGCCACGGCTGAGCGTCTCGGGTATGACACCTATACCGACT
>JAHZTW010000004.1:10772337-10794611 GCA_020283515.1 Alliaria petiolata
AACTCTTAATCAAGATAAGACCATGATGTGTGGCTCAAATCCCTTTGTTAATTACCCTAATGAACTAATGATGTGTTAGAATTAGGATAATCAACAAGCATTAATAACAAGTCTAAATGGTATGATAAACACTCTAAACATCTAATGTCTTAGGCTAGAATATGTAAATCTCTTATTAAGTTGGTTCAAGCATTTCATCAAACACTTGGTGGGTGGATGAAATGCCTAAGATCCCAAAATGGCAAAGATTAGCCATTTGGCATTAAGAACTACTCAATAAGAAGAGATTAGGAAGAATCTATCCTAGATTGCAAGATTGAACCAATAAAATTCCCTAAATCTAACCCATCCCTAAGTTCCTAAGGAAACTACTCACTAATCATGTTTAAGCCCATCAAATCAAAGATTAGAGAAAGACTAAACATAATTAGAGAAGATAAACAAGAAATCTAAGATGGGAATTGCATTAAGATCAAATCCAAAGCATAAACATAGAATTTGCCAAAAGTGGCTCAAAGGTTCTTGACAAGACTCATTAGAAAAAGACTTTTTTATAAAAATTAGGTTTTAAGAGTATTTATAGGGGGACTCATGCAAAAGAAGAAAAAGAGTTCGTCTGGGGTTGGATCGACGAGCTCGTCGATCTGCTTCGTCGATCCAACGCCCAAAAATAAAACGGATCGATGACTCATCGATCTTCTTCGTCGATTCGTGCTCTTGGTCGTGGCTTCTGGTTCGGTCTGGTACGTCGATCTGGCTCGTCGATCTTGCGTCCTGAGATTTTGGATCGACGAGCTTACGTCGATCCATCTCGTCGATCCGTGCTCCTGACATTATGGATCGACGAGGCAACGTCGATCTGGCTCACCGATCTGTGCTCCTGGAATTATGGATCGACGAGGCAACGTCGATCTGGCTCACCGATCTGTGCTCCAGGAATTATGGATCGACGAGGCAACGTCGATCTGGCTCACCGATCTGTGCTCCTGGAATTATGGATCGACGAGCTTCACCGATCCATCTCGTCGATCTGCTGCCAGAAGCCTTCTTCTTCATCCTTTTGTTGCTTCTTGTCCCTCCAAGTGACATGCATCATTCTCCAAGTGAATCCTCAACTACCAAGCGTCCTTTTCACCTAATAAGGTCCCAAAACATGCAAAGAACATGCAAAACATGCAAGAACCATGCAAGAACACTCTAGGACTCTAAATGATCAAATGCAACACTATAATGCTATATTAGACTCTAAAATGATGATAAATCTACACTATATGGATGCTAAAATGATGCAAAATATACACTTATCAACTCCCCCAAACTTGCATTTTGCTTGTCCACAAGCAAATAAAACACAAGCTAGGAGAGAGGTTTGAAAGTGGGGACTCATATCCAAAGGTGCTTAGCAAATGAATCAATTCAATGGTCCTAGTTACTAGTTCTAGGATGCTCTCTATGCAAACTTCTACTCCAAAAGGTCTAGCCATACCCATACTCATTCAAATGAACCCAAGCCTTAACCTACACAAGCATTCATTTTCACCAACTCTTTAACATTCATTAAGTTGTAACCATGGATCATGAATCATANAAGTTTTTACAAAGTATTCTTTGTGATTTGTTCATTAGAGCTGTGTGGAATCACTTCTCTTGTGTTCTTGCGAGCTCTTGAGTGTTTTTTGAAATCAATCACTTGAGTTTTCGTGTAGAGGCTTGCATCCCTCGCGAGGAATAGCCCTTGGGATCCTGCTTCTAACCTTGTTGGTTGTGGAATCAATCGACACTCGGCTTTAAGTCCCTTGTATCGTGCGTGAGGCTTTGGTAGATTCCCGAGTCTTGTGTCAACTACTATTTATGCATGTAAACCTTAGTGAAATGTTTATTAAATCATTCACTTATAATAGTAAAAACGGGTGAAATATGAGTGTTATCAACTCCCCCAGACTTAAGCCATTGTTTATCATCAAACAAAACAAAAATTTAAGTAAAGAAAAGAGGTTTGAAATTGTGGAAGCTCACCAATACTTGGGAACTTATCAAGTCTTACTAATCGACCTGTTGAACCACATAACTCAGTAAACAAAATCCAAAACGTTTCGGTCTAATTACCTTGAGCTTTTTGTTTGTCCCATATATGGTTCATGGTCCCTTAAGGTATTTCGAGCTCTCTCTTGTTGACTCATTTATTCATTTACACGTGCAGTCTTTAATGAGGGAGTATCAATCAAAGAGACTTTATACTCTTCTCTTCCAAACACCTGAACAAAGATAATTTCGAATGCAACTCCCCTATTTTCTCTTTACTTAGTCAATTTCTCCCTAATTTTCTAGGGTATCATTTTATTTTTTCTATCGACTTTATTTTCTTTTATTCTTGGTTCAAGAACGCTCACTATTTTGTTCCTTGTGAGGAGAAGTTTTTGTGAAGCTGCTCGCTCTCATCGTTCTTTGCGGAACTCCGGCGGCCTTTCTTAAACCAAGCTTTCTTTTCTTTTTTTTCTCTCTCTTTTCTTGTCAGAGTCTAAAAGAGGAGTTAAGTTTGATGTACCTTAAACTCCTTGACGAAAAATTATGATTCATTAGGTGCGGAGTCGACGCAAGATCTTTCGAGTACATCAGAGATTAGAACTTCCTCAGGTAGAACAATTCACTCGCAGTGTTCAACTTAGTAAGCTTCGCTTCTAATCCCTGAGAGAATGGTCATTAGGCTTTATGTTCGAAGTGGCTAGTACCTAGCAAAGTTTATAGTTTCCGACTAAAAGAAAAAAGTTGCAAAGCAATCTATGTTCTTTGTTGTACCGGTGGAAACTGGCTAATTTCGGTTATTTATAATCTAACGCATATTTCGACACAAAAAGATAAAATATATGTTATTGTTATATATTATATTATGTTAAAAAAATTATCAATGAAACCTAATAAAAAATATTAGCATTGTTTTCTAATATGGTGATAATAATATATTTTCCAGAATTTAGAAGTTTTTAAACTATATAATTATGCTCTATATTATTAGAAAATATGATTTTTGTATTAATATTAAATTGTTATGCATGTTTTCAAATTATTTTGTTATAATCATAATAAGAAAAAAACAATGTATTTTATGTTTTTTTGTTTTTTATTTCTATTTTTTTAATCATAAACCATGTCATCTTTCTTATTTTCCTTGTTATTTTTTTTAGGTAAAGCCAATGAAAATATATATAAAATAGTAAGAAGATTTATAGATGACACATGTCAAATTTTTAGGTGATAGTATGTGGCACCATATCAGAGTTGCTTCCGAAAAAACCATAAATTATTTTTGCCATATCATTTTTTCTTAGGGAAAATCAATGAAAAAACATATAAAATAGTAAGGAGATGACACTTGTTAATTTTCAAGTGATACGTGGCAGCATATTAGAGTTACTACTAAAAAAATCTTAAAATATTATATAAAATTAAAAAAGAATCCGCATTATTCATGGATTTTATTTTAGTTTTAAATTTAAATAATAATTGTAAAAAAAGGGGTTTAAAGAATATGTTCTTATATCTTTAATTTGACTATCGATTTTTTCTTACCTCTTTATAATTTAGTATTTTCTACATTTTTTCTTGATGATTTTTGTAATATCTTTCATTAGTATTAATTTCTTTTTTAATTTTCATATTCCTTGAATTCGTTTAAATTTTAATATTATAATAATTTTTAACTTTTTTCAAATTACCATTTTGAAGTTTTTTTATATATCTTTTATTGAATTCATCTCATTTTTCATGTTTTTAAATTTTGTATATTCTTGTATCCATTATTTCTCTCAATTTTTTATATAATTTTTTAATTTCTGATTGCATCGTCATCTATTGTAAATTTAATGACAGTGTTTTTAATATCTACTAAGACAAACCGAAAATTAGATAAAAAAATTAAATACCATTGTAATTATCAATTAAAAATGATATTATTAATATAGTTATAGTGTCATGGTTTTGTCGATAACTATAGTTTAAAAAAATCAAATAAAAAAGCACGATAATATTATTGGTTGCATCATCATCTATTATAAATTTGTAATGACAATGTTTCCTAATATCTAGTAAGACAAACTGAAAATTATATATAAAAAATAGATACCATATAATAAGATGATAGAAAATGCTAGTATTCGGTTCAAAATGCTAGTATTCATGAGAAACTAAAGAGGAGAGATAAAATACAAAATATAAGGCTTGACAAAAAAAAAAGAATAAAGATAAATACAAGTGATGGTGCTTTCTGTTGATTACAAGTGTTTTCTCCAATTTCTGCGTTCTGTTTAGTATCCTACCTTGTATTTCTCCAATGTATACTACTTTGTTTAATCTAATGAAATTTTCAGAGGAAAAAAAAAAAAAAAAACAAGTGATGGATTTTGGGAGATATGCAATGTAAGAACCAACAAAAACACATGATGCAAATGAAGACAATGAGTCAATGACACATGATGATGACATCGAACAGATCACTACTAATCAGTTACCACCGACTCTGAGATACGGCAAGTCGGCAACGTCACTTTTCTTTTTGTTATAGGCTTCTTTCTTTTTCTTCCCCATGAATCAACCTGTTTGACAGAGACTAGCATTAACTAGCTATGTACTTTTATTATTATTTCAGTTCCAAGTTTTGATATCTTAAACTTAAAGTTTTAAAATTAGTAGGAGTCTCTTATACGAAACCTTAAACAAAGAAATCACAAAAAAATGAGAAATTATTTATTGTTGATCGATCTAAGATAAAACTCTATTTTAATTTTTTCCGTAGAAGTTTTTCATGATTTTTAAATAACTCACATACGCAATCCTGACAAAAATTGAAACTCGTAAATTTTTTTTTTTTTTAAAGGAAAATAATATAATGGTTTACAAGTTGGGATGTTTTGATGAATAATCATAATAAAAAAAATTTACAAAGTAACCAAAAAAAGTTAAGATAGATACGAAGAGTTAGAGTGATAAAATAGTTAGTTTGTAGGTTAGATTTTTGTTTTTATGGTTATTCACCAAAAAATATTTTACAAGTTTGGCGCCATTTTTCAATACCGATTTTTTCATAGGGTTCCAATTTCACTAATGTTCAAATTCACAAGTCTCTCAAACTCTCGTTACTCGAAAACGAACCTTGAGTCTTGGTTTATAAATTTTCCAAAATAGACTTACAGAGCTTAGTAGATGATAAAATTAACTTTGTTTTGTAATCATTTTAAGTTGTATATGAAACACTTAACCTTATTTAAGTCTTCTCAATATTTAGAGAATCCTTAAGCTTTTAACCCCTAACCCCACACTAATCCTTAACCTTGAATACTTTATGTGTATTATTATAAACTTTTGAAATCTTTTTTTTGAGAAAGTAGAAGCATAATTTAAATTAAGGGTAAAGATGGGAGGCCCATAGATGAATTTGATAGATTTTGTAGAGAAGGCGACAGCTTAGTTCGAAGTACTTCGCCGAACTCAACTCACTTTGGATTTGTTATTTTCTTTTATTCTTGAGAATGACCTTATTCATATTTCACATCTTTTTTTTTAAAATTCGTATTTTTTTTTTTGGTAACTGGGTATTCAATTGAAAGCAAGGAAATAAAATGTTTACAGAGCCCATAGGGAGCCCAGATTTGGAAGCTCAAATAATACAACCAAGAAGAACTAGTTACTCATAAAGTTGACAATGAACCAGAAATTGAACCAAATTGTTAGAATCGAACCGGGAAGTTGGTTGAGGGAATTGATTACCGTTCCAACCGTTTTGAGGAGTATTAGGGATCTTGGAAGAAAGTTTATCGTGTTCCTTATGTCGCCGTTGTTCCCCGAAACCAAAGCTGAAGAAGATTCGAGGAGAGTGAAGGGTTCCGATCACGGAAACTTGAGCATCTATTTCGTACCGTCTGATCGATTTGTTTGATGACTATAGAAGTGGGTCGGGAAGTGTTTCTGTGAAGTCGGTGATTCCTCTCCATCCAGATGTTGTAGATCGTGGCCTGCCAACAATGAGGAGCAGCTTCCGTGAGATCCTTGATCCTGTGAAGTTACACAGGTGATCAATAGTTTCCGCCCAAGCATTCCTTGCAGAATGTCCACCGCATCGACTTATTCTGCTCCAGATCTCCCAAGCGTAAGAGCATTCAAAAAATAGGTGGTCACGGGACTCATCCGCATCCGCACACAGTAAACAGACTGGATCTACCTGCACTCCCCAGTTTCTCATTCTATCTCTAGTTGGGCAACGATTCAAGACAAAAAGCCAAGTAAGTACTTTATGTTTTGGAAACCCTCCCGAGTTCCAAACAATACCACTCCATGGAACTAACGGTTTTCGTTCAACAATTGCCGAGTAGATACTTCATGTGTTATACCTTTGCTTAACCTTATCATCAATCCACCATTCGTAGGAATCTTCAGCCTCTGCAAGCTGCACGGAGGAGAGATGGGCCTGGATGATCACTTGCTTCTCTGATCTTGCAGGGGGAAGGTGCCAAGATCCCAATCTCCATAAGTCAGAAAGCTTTGCATCCCGAGAGATACCTACATGCCGAGGTCCCTCAGATCCCAGATATGATGACAATCGACCAAACGGGCTCCAATTGTCGAACCAGAAACGACACAGCTGACCATTACCAACATTCATTTTGATCCACGGGTAAACTTCCTCACTTGATTTCAGTAACTTGTTTACTAACCACGAAAATTTCTGACTTGGCTTCTGCGACCAGAAATTGCCTAAGAAACCCGAGAGGATTTCCTTCTTGAACCAGACCACCCAAATAGAGCCAGCTCTAAAGAAGAGCAGCCAGATCAACTTAAACATACATGCCTTGTTCCAAACGAGTAAGTTGCGGACCCCTAATCCTCCTTCTTCTTTTGATGTAGTAACTGATGACCAAGCCACTTTTGCCGAATGATGCCCTTCTGTTGTCCCTTTCCAGAGAAACACACTACACAGAGAGTTCACTATGGTAATGCAGCGCTTTGGAAGGATGAAAGCTGAGCACCAAGAATTTGTTATTCCAGAGATGACCGAGTTGATCAGCTGCAGTCTGCCTGCAAACGATAGGAGTTTTGTGGTCCAGGCATTTAGACGGCTTTTGACCTTTTGTAGAAGAGGGGCACAGTCCAGAAGCGCCAGTTTCTTTGTAGACAGAGGAAGGCCAAGATAACGGACTGGTAAAGTTCCATAACTAATCCCTGATGTCTGTTGGATGGTATCTATTTCCTGTTGTAGTAGTCCAGAAGAGTAGAAGCTAGTCTTTGATATACTTATGGCCAGTCCCGAGAGAGTCTCAAATTCCTTTAACACTTTCAGAACATTCATGACTGATGACATTGTCCCATCAAGAAAGATTAGCAGATCGTCTGCAAAGCAAAGGTGAGTAATTTTTGAGTCCTTGCACTTGTGGTGATATTTAAACTGTCCCTCTGCAGCAGCTTTATCCAACATTTCTGAGAGACAATTCATTGCTAGGACAAACAGGTAAGGGGAAAGAGGGTCCCCTTGGCGAAGACCCCTTTTGACTTTAAAGTACCCGTGCACATGCCCATTGTAACCGACCGAGAATGATGGTGTGCAGACACAACCCTGAAGCCAGCGGATGAATGTTTCAGGTACTTCAATTCCTCTCAGGTAGCTGAATAGAAATTCCCATCTTATTGTGTCAAATGCCTTGGCTATATCAACTTTGATAGTGATACGTTTGGGGCCCTTTGATTTATGATAACCCTGAACTATCTCTGCAGCTAGTAATGAATTGTCCACTAACAGTCTCCCTTTGACAAATGCAGTCTGATTTTTCACGATGCACTGCGGTAAAGCTGGCTTGAGTCTTACTACCAGGAGCTTGGAGATTACCTTGTAGATGGTGTTGCAGCAGGATATGGGACGAAAGTCAGAGACAAGAGAGGAACCTGGGTGCTTTGGGATAAGCGAGAGAATAGTTGCATTCGTGGATGTTGGCATGAAGGCAGTACGGGATTTTTATGCGAGAGAGTTTTGGTCACCCTCTTTTAACCAGTTTATGCGGGATTTCTGTCTGAAATATGCTTCTTCAATGTTCCTCAGCTTGTCTAGTTTAGCATTTAGGTCCTTTTCCTGTTGAAATAAAGTTGGTGTTGGATTAGATAGCGCTTGTACCTGCACAGATTGAAGCAACTCATTAGTTTCTTTCACTCTCTTTTGTATGTCCGAAAAAGTCTCTCTACTAAGTGTTTTTAACTCTCATTTTAGTGTTCGCAGTTTTGCACACAGCAAAGACAAACTTGACTCAAGGTGCAATGTGTTTCCGGCTTGATTCCATGCAGCTTCAATCAGGGGAAGGAAGGAAGGATGTCTAGCTAGGTAGTTTACGAATTTGAAAGGCTTTGTTCCCGCCAGTGGACGAGGGGATTCAAGATTTAGAAGACAAGGACTATGATCTGAAAAATCAGGTGGCAGGAATGTAGAAACACTGTCAGGAAAAGCAGAGATCCAGTGGTTGTTTATCAGAAGTCGGTCCAATTTTTTAGCCCTCGGGTCAGCCGGTTGCTTATTGGTCCAAGTAAAGGGGGGCCTTGGTAGCGAAGATCAAAGAGCTCTAGCTGCATCAGACAGTCTCTCATCTCTAACATGTCCGAAGTAAGGTGATTAACCTCAGGGTCAGAGTGCTCCATAGGGTGGATTATTTGGTTAAAGTCCCCACAAACTATCCAAGGACAAGCATCAAGAGAAAGGCTTTGCTGGACCTGAAGAAGATCACACCAGAGTTCAGCTCTTTCAGCACTGAGATTAGAAGCATAGACTGCAGTGTAGTAGAAAGACTGATTTCCCGGAACCGTGACATAGCAAGTAATGTGTTGCTTGGACTGCTGAAGCATAGAGATTACAACAGGAGCCTTCCAAATAACGATAATTCTACCATCCTCATCAGACCGGTGATTAGTAGCAAAATTCCAACCAGGGCAGGTAAGATTCATAATATGGTTCAAATTTGGTTCTTTGATATGAGTTTCTAGGATAGCTCCAAAAAGTGGCTGATTTAAAGTAAGCCAATTAACAAAAAGCCGATGTTTATCCTGAACATTTAGTCCACGGACATTCCAAAAAAAGTTTTTTGTACACATTAGGAAAGATTAGGATTTACTTCCTTAAGAGGAAGTGTGTCCGACAAAATAGAAGAGAGAGGAGGAGAGGGTGAATCAATCACCATGTCAGATGATCGTGGTGAGGGATTTGGAGAGGGTGCGATTGAATTTTGTAAAATAGGAGAAGAGTCAGGGGCAGTTAGCGAATGTAGGATTGAGAATGAATTTAGGGTGGTTGTTTGCAGGGGAGGCGGGAGAGTCTTTTTATACTATGAAGAAATTTGGTTTTTTGAAACTTGAGTAAAAGCCTCAGTGGAGGTTTGGGGGGGTAAAACAATTGAAGGAGGGGTAGAGTTTAAAAAATTTGTTACTGAAGCCAGTTTAACACTATTTCCTGTTGTAGGAGATAAGACCTCAGAGGAAGCTGCCAATTTAGTCTCAGGGGGAAGAGCAGACTGAGACGAACTCGGTACATCAGATGCTTTTTCCTTTACTTTAGCTTTTCCAACTTTATCAGCTTTTTGAGCAGTTGCATTATCTGATGACAAAGGATTCCTGGCAGGTACCGATGGAGGGGGTAAGGATGGGCAATATCTGATGACATGACCCAATTCTTTACAGTTGGAGCAAGTAGGCGGGACCCAAGGGTATTCAACATTCATTGTTAGGATGGAGCCATTTTGGCGAAGCACCTCAACAAAAGAAGGCAGCGGTTTGTTCAGATTGACTTCAACCTTGACATGAGCCACAGTTAAACTTGTCAAGTTCTTTGTAAACTCATCTGTTTCCTTTGGTTCACCCACTAACCCAGCCACTAAGCTAATTCCTTTGTCATACATTAGGTCAAATGGCATTCCTTTAAGATGAGCCCAAATTGGAATAGCATCGAGATTCTCAGAAGCTCCCCCCGAGGAGTCCCATTGTGCTACTAGAAACATACATTCTCCAATATACCACATTTTCTTTTGGAGCACTTTGTTGCGGATGAACTCATTCGGTATTCTGACTAACATTGTGCGATTGATAGGATTCATGTGGATCTCAAGACGTTGCCCTTTTCCCCAGATATGGCTCAAAACATTTTGAGCATGCTTGTAAGTTGGAGGTCTCCCTTTGAAACTGCAAATAATGAAATCTTTGTGGATATTTGCTCCTTCTTGAAATACAGAGTCAGGGATAGCCACTCTGGGAACACCTTCAGAAGAGTAAGCCAATGGAGCTAACCTTGTTAAGGTACGGTCTGCATCTTTCTTTAGTTTTTGTGCCCAAGTTGTAGTTGCTTCATTCACTGGAAGTTGAGTGTTAGGAGCAGAGGTGGGTGGGGCAGAAGTTCTAAGTGGAACAGTAGTTCCCAGCCTGGTTTGAGGTAGAGACAAACTGGGATTAGGAGTTACAAAACCAGTAGCATTCCCAATAGCAGCAGTATTAGACTTAGACATCTCTGTAGTCGGCTCCGTTGAAGGAAAGAAAAGAAGCCCCTTTGTTGTCGAACCATCTACAAAAGTTTCAGAGGAACTAGAAGTCACTGTAGCAACTCCAGATCTAGGGTTTACAGCCGCAACTTCTTGTAAAAAAGAGGTCAAGTGCAAAGTATGGGGTTTGACAACAACTGGTATGGACACATGATGGACAGGAAGAGCGAGGACCACATTCTCCGGCTCGACATGAGCAGTTAGAGGGGAGTCATGAGAAGGAGAAAAGAGGGAGGAAGGAGAAGAAGAGGGAGATAACTGAAGAGAAAGAGGGGGAAAATTGGATGGATTCAAATGATGGGAAGGGTCAGGAGGGTCCGGCGGGAGAAGAAGCGGAGGAGAGGAGCTACCTTCAGCCGGAGCTGAAGGAGGAGACACACCGGAAACACGAGCAGCAGCGAGCCAGGGGTTCGCCATTTTTAGTAGAGTACAATTGTTCCAGTAGCTGTAGATTTCTTGATGACTAAACTATTATGGAAATTGTTAAAATTCGTATTTTTGTTGGTTACTAATTATTGTTGTAGTTGCCATAATCATCTTTTTTGTTTCGAATTCATTTCACAACACTGAAAAATCATATTCTTTTAACTGGTATTTTACATATCCATAGAATAGAAAAAAAAATGACATGAAATTTCCAAAAAATTTAACGAAACATTATACAACAAAATAAACGAATTAAAACTATTATTTTAAATACACACAATTAAAATAAAATATGTGATTAGTAAAATAAAAACTTTAGATATCTTATTTTAAGAGAGAGTTGGCGAACTAACGTATTTGACCGCATTAATATGTTAAAATAGCGCTCTTGTATAATGCGTTAAGAAACTAACGCTTTCGGATTTTTTACCCTTCTTGGCTATAAGAATAGCCTCTTGAAAACATTAGTAAATTTGATTTGATATTTATGCAGACTCTGGCTCTTTTGATACATTTCAATATTTTTCTATATATAATAGCAGCTTTATTATGTTCATTCTACTAGTTGTTATTAAAATTGTAGGCAGTTAAATATACAAAAACGCTTCTAGTAGATAAACATATATAGATTTCTATAAATAACAAAATGTTTCTAGAAATAATATCAAATATATTAGACAAATACTAAAAAACAAATAACGGATATACAAATACATTGCTAAACTCTATTGCTGAACCATATAAAAATCATAACTCTAAAATATGAACCTTAACCTTTTAACCCAAACTTTAAACACTAAAATTTAAACCTTAACCCTCTTCTTAAACTATAAAATCTAAACCCTAAACCCCCCTTAAAGATTGGTGAACCCTAACCTCGTTCTTAAATTGTAAAATCTAAACCCTAAACCCCCCTTAAAGATTGATGAACCCAAACTAATTAGTGTAAATTTTGTAATCTATTTTTTTTTTTGAAAATCTTTTAAAAGCTTTCTCAAGTTTTGAAAACTTTTATATGTTGATATTAATTGTTAAATGTTAACCCTGTAAAAAATATTGTTCATCTTCTTTATTTGAGTTTTCAATTTTTTTCACCTTACTCTTTAATGGGACAAGCATAAAAATGATAAATAAAATACATCAATTTTACAACTAATTCAAAGAATACACGTGACACCGTTAGATGCTAGCCCGATCTTCTTCTTCATGTTCTTCCCGCCTTGTCTTTTGAGGGTGCCTTTTCATAGATCCGATTTCTCCAAAACTGAAATATGATTTAGTAGATCCGATTTTTCACCTTTGAATCCATCAAACCCATAAAAAGAGAAGGAGAAAAGAGAGAGAAGATGAAAAAGAGATAAGAAGAGAGAGAAACTTGAAGAAACGTGAGGGAGAGAGAGAAAGAAAAAAGTAGGTAGATGTCGGATACAATATTTTTTACAATTGTCATTACCAGATTTTCAGAGGGGTAAAGCGTAATTGTATATGCCAAAAAGGGTAGTTTACTAATTATAGTATGAGGGGCGTTAGTTTAACATATTTTAGAGAGAAAGGGCGTTAGATTCCCAATTGACTCTTATTTTAATTTGAATCTCAAAATCACAAACAAATTCAATTTTCCAATTTCAAATTAAGATTTACAAAGATTTACAAACAAATTCGACCTGCTTCCACAACAAACAATGTTGACGTACTAAAACAACTAAAACTATTTCAGTTTACAAACAGTTCATATTAACAACATGATAATTTACTATTAGAATCAAATCGATTTATCATCAACAATAACAAAATAGATTAGCAGCATCACAGAATAACAAATCATTAGCAACATAACAATACATAAATGTTCAAAAAAAATATATATATATACATAACAATACATTACATATATATACAATTATACAAATTCCATAAAATCGGGATGTTTTGTCAGCCGTGTCTGCAGTCTCAGCCAACCAACACGTATTAGTGTGGATTAAACATCTACCAACATTTTGTGCATGCATAGTCTCTGGTTTCACAAAATGCGACAGCAACAGACGAATGATATGGTAAGCACATCATATACCAAACAAACATTGTGGATAACAACAACAAAAAATTTCAATAACGGCGTTGTCTACTAATAAAAGCATAACTAAAGGTATCACTAGTTCGAAATAATATTTCGGTTGTTGTACACTTAAGTTAATAGTTTAGAACTAAATCTCTAAAAATACATAAAAATTAATATTCTTTTTTTTTACAGTCTCATGGAGCTAGGGACGTTTTACTGAAATAACATTTCGGTGAAATAATATGTGTCTTAGCTGAACCAAAATATATCAGTTACATTTAATCAATACCAAACCGGAAAACACTAATTGGGTTTGATCGGTTTGATTCGGTTATTTTAGCTGGTTGTTGTACACTTACGGTACTAGTTTAGAACTAAAACTCTAAAAATACATTTAAAAAACCTAATATTATATATTTTTTTTCTACAGTCTTATGGAGGGATATTTTACTGGTTGAATCAAAACTATTAGACAAATTGTTTAACTCTTTTTTTTTCCAACTGATTGATAATATTAGACATTGATGGATACAAGGAAGAAAAACATACTCAACGCAGAGTTAAAACTTTTAAAAACTACAACAAAGAAAAAGGTTTGGAATGCTAGAGATCAAAGGATGCTAAAACTGGAATCACATAACGAAACACCCACGAAGCTTTTCCATAGAAACTGGAGGTGCCAGAGTTGAACCCGAGACATGAGAAACAAGAGGCCCCAATCCGAAGACTGACCTACCTCGAACCCAAAAAGCAACAACACCGGCAGAAAAGAACGTGAAAAAGAAACGATAGCAAGCTCAGAAGCTACTTCAAACACGACAACTTGGAGAACAGCGATCCATGAGACAACACCGGCACAAAGTAAAACCTTGAAACTCTGAAAGGGCAAAACGTCAAAAATTGCTTATTAACATGATCGTGACATGTGTCAAGTTAATCGATTAGATTTTGACATTTGTTAAAAAAATTACAACCAATTAGATTTTAACATAATGTTTACAAAAATCTAAAAATTAGTTTAAAAAAAAATAATAATAATTTTTTTAATAAAACCCACATACCCAAAATATAAGTCGACTGTTGCAAAATAAGTCAATCAAATGAGATAAGTCGACTGTTGTAAAAATAAATCAATCAATACAAAATAAGTCGATTGTTGTAAAATAAATCGACTATTGTACAAATAAATTGATTGTTGTAAAATAAATCGACCAACCCAAAATATATGTCGACTGTTGTAAAATAAGTCAATTGTTGTAAAATAAGTCGATTGTTATAAAATAAGTCGATCAATCAAAAATAAGTCGACTGTTGTAAAATAAGCTATTTTGTAAAATAAGTCGACTGTTTTAAAATAAGTCGACCAATCCAAAATAAGTCGAATGTAATAAAATAAGTCGACCAACCCAAAATATATGTCGACTGTTGTGAAATAAGTCGACTGCTGTAAAATAAGTTATTTTTTTGTAAAATAAGTCGATGGTTTTAAAATAAGTTGACCAATCCAAAATAAGTCGAATGTTTTGAAATAAGTCGACCAACCCAAAATATTAGTCGACTATTGTGAAATAAGTTGACTGTTGTGAAATAAGTTGATTGTTATAAAATAAGTCGACTGTTGTAAAATAAGTTATTTTTGTAAATAAATCGACTGTTTTAAAATAAGTTGACCAATCCAAATAAGTCGAATGTTATAAAATAAGTCGACCAACCCAAAATATAAGTCGATTGTTGTGAAATAAGTCGACTGTTGTGAAATAAGTTGATTNAAATAAAAAAATACATATAAATGCAATAAATAATATATTTAAAATTTAAATAATATCAAAAAATTAATTTAGATTACAAAATAAAAAGAAATTTTAAAAATAAAAATTAATACAAAGTAATTTTATTTGTCTATATGTATTTACAATATAAATGAAATAAATATAATTATGAGAATAAATATGTTTAAAAGTTTAAACATTATTTGACATAGAATCTCATTAAAAGTTAATATAAACTTTTTTCTCACATTTGACATAGAATCTCATTATCCTATTTTCTCTATTTTAGTATCACATGGATCAGTCCTATTCATATTTATAATTAAAATATAATTTATAAAATAATATTTATAAATTTATTCTACTAGTTTATACCAGTTAATAAGTTTTAATTTTTGAATTATTATGTTTCTAAATATATTTATAGCAATAATTATATATATTTGTAAGAAAATCAACACGCATAATACTAGATTGCAAACAAATTATATACAAATTAGGAATATGTAAAGTAAAAATATATATAATTTTTAGATATATATTTTATATATATTAAATATCACACTAAATAAAAATATCAATTCTTAAAAAAAAATATTACATAGAAAAAACGAAAATTAAAATAAAATCATATTTTTAAACTTTAGAAGATTTGTAGATTTGTTTATTGTATGGAAATGAATAAAATAAGGTATCAAACTAAAAACATTTATAGGCAATTAAAAAAAAGAAAAAAAAAACAAAACAAAATTACATGAATGGTCATCTGTATGTGTCCATCCCCTTTTTCTCTTTCATGTACAGATCAGATTATTTACAAAGGTTTTGATCTGTATGCATATTATTTAATTTTTTAATATTATTTTTTTGTTCTGCAAAAAATAGGTGAATGACAATTAAAATGCAGATCAATATGCTTTTTGATAATCTGCATATGTTCTGCACATTCATTCAAACCCAATGATTCATATATGAACAATCTTCACGTCAGGAGTGCCACACACCTATCACTTATGAGGAACATTATTGGGTATAAATTAGTGAATTTATATATATCTTATTATATAAAGTTGGATGCGTCAAAATTGCTTATTAACATGATCGTGACACGTGTCAAGTTAATCGATTAGATTTTGACATTTGTTATAAAAATTACAACCAATTAGATTTTAACATAATGTTTACAAAAATCTAAAAATTAGTTTAAAAAAAAAAATAATAATAATTTTTTTAATAAAACCCACATACCCAAAATATAAGTCGACTGTTGCAAAATAAGTCAATCAAATGAGATAAGTCGACTGTTGTAAAAATAAATCAACCAATACAAAATAAGTCGATTGTTGTAAATAAATCGACTATTGTACAAATAAATCGATTGTTGTAAAATAAATCGACCAACCCAAAATATAAGTCAATTGTTGTAAAATAAGTCAATTGTTGTAAAATAAGTCGATTGTTATAAAATAAGTCGATCAATCCAAAATAAGTCGACTGTTGTAAAATAAGCTATTACGTAAAATACGTCCACCAATCCAAAATAAGTCGAATGTAATGAAATAAGTCGACCAATCCAAAATATATGTCGACTGTTGTGAAATAAGTCGACTGATGTAAAATAAGTTATTTTTTGTAAAATAAGTCGACGGTTTTAAAATAAGTTGACCAATCCAAAATAAGTCGAATGTTTTAAAATAAGTCGACCAACCCAAAATATTAGTCGACTATTGTGAAAGAAGTTGACTGTTGTGAAATAAGTTGATTGTTATAAAATAAGTCGACCAATCCAAAATAAGTCGACTGTTGTAAAATAAGCTATTTTTGTAAAATAAATCGACTGTTTTAAAATAAGTCGACCAATCCAAAATAAGACGAATGTTATAAAATAAGTCGACAACCCTAAAATATAAGTAGATTGTTGTGAAATAAGTCAATTGTTGTAAAATAAGTTATTTTTGTAAATAAGTCGACTGTTTTAAAATAAGTTGACCAAGCCAAATAAGTCGAATGTTATAAAATAAGTCGACCAACCCAAAATATAAGTCGATTGTTGTGAAATAAGTCGAGTGTTGTGAAATAAGTTGATTGTTGTAAAATAAGTCCACTATTGTAAAATAAGCTATTTTGTAAAATAAATCGACTGTTGTAAAATAAGCTATTTTTGTAAAATAAATCGACTGTTTTAAAACAAGTCGACCAATCCAAAATAAGGTGAATGTTATAAAATATGTTGACAACCCTAAAATATAAGTAGATTGTTGTGAAATAAGGCAATTGTTGTAAAATAAGTTATTTTGTAAATAAGTCAGACTGTTTTAAAATAAGTTGACCAATCCAAATAAGTCGAATGTTATAAAATAAGTCGACCAACCCAAAATATAAGTCGATTGTTGTGAAATAAGTCGACTGTTGTGAAATAAGTTGATTGTTGTAAAATAAGTCCACTATTGTAAAATAAATCTACCAATCCAAAATAAGTCAACGGTTGTGAAATAAGTGGACCAACCCAAAATATAAGTCGACTGTTCCAAAATAAGTCAACTGTTTCAAAATAAGTCAAATGTTGTAAAATAAATTGATTGTTTTAAAATAAGTCGACAACCAATCGAAAATGAGTCGACTGTTATGAAATAAATTGTCTGTTAAAAAATAAGTCGACCAATCTAAAATAATCCACTGTTGTAAAATAAGTCGATTGTTGTAAAATAAGTCGATTATTGTAAAATAAGTTGATTGTTGTAAAATAAGTCGATTATTGTAAAATAAAGCTTGATGTTTCAAAGTTGCTAATTAACATGATCGCGACACGTGTAAAGGTCTATCGATCAAATTTTGACACTATCGAATAGATTTTGTTTGAAAATATAAAAGTTCTATTTGTAATTTTCACACTATAAAATTTTATTTTTATTTTTTAATTTTATTTTTCTTCACAAGTGATCGGATTTTATTTTAACATATTTTTTTACCGTTTTAAAATATTTTATTCAAAATCTACATATATAAGGGTCCTATTCTAGTATATATATAATGGATATGTGTGTATGTGATTCTACTAGTGCATATATATATATATATATATATATATATATATATATATATATTTTTTTTTCATCTGATAAAATTAATATTTCAAAGTTGATATAAATGTGGAATACATTTTTTAAATACTTTGACTTACATACAAAATGCCATAAAACATAAACCAACATTAGGAGAAAATAAAACAAAAGCAAGAAGAAACAGAGCGCAATAGCTAAAACCTGTAATGACACCAACCACACCCGAAGCTAGGCACAATTCGGTAAACAAGAGAACCGATAAACCCAAGAAACATTTCACTTTCTGTAAGCAAACCAAATCCGAAGCTAGGCACAATTCGAACTCCACCAGCAAAACTGCAACAGCAAAGAAAGCAGAACGCAAAGACCGGATCCAACTACCGTCCAAGACAAGTATTTTATGAAGAGAAAACTTTCGAAATAGAACAGAGTTCAAAACACAGAATCTTGAAAGCAGACCGGGAAAACGTCAAATAGGATCAACACTTTTTACATGCGGACACTCGCGATCACAGCCTCAGAAACCTACAGAAAAACGTTGATCACCTTCTCGCAAGAGAAGCTGAAGATCGAAATCACTGCTTCTTCTCGAAACCAAACCCAAGACTCTAGAGTGTCAAAAGAGATCGGAAATTAGATTACTTCATAGCAAGATACTATCCAAAAGACGAGCCCGAAACCCAAAACCTCACTATTTTGAAACCTTACAACTACAAAGAAAACGAGCTAGGACAGCAACAACAACGCAAGACTTCCAGACCAAACCCCTAACAGTGAATCTAAAAGCCTAACAAACAAAAGGGAAAGAGGCAATCAACCTGAACCGAAACTGAGACACCTAGTTCTGGCAACAAGCCACCGCCCCAGACCGAAAATGCACCTTTACGAAGCCAAAAAACTTTAGGACACCGTCTGAAAACCCGAGCCATCGAAAAAGAATGCCATCAGACCGAGATTGAAAAACCAACTTTCCATCTCGCCGAGAAACACCGGCAAACTACAACAAAAAAAAGCAATGGATACGACAGTAAGGATCTCTTCACGAAAACGGTACCTACGCACCAACTACCGGAGAAAACCCCCAACGACGAAAATTCTTTTGTAGTATTTATCTATGAAGAGCTGTTATGTTAAATAGTCAAAAGCAGCGGACTCATGCTATTTCATATTTCAAAACTTTATTGTATAAGTTCCAAGTAAGGTGGATATAAATCATGGGTCAAAGTGCCAGTTGTGCATAAATTCCTTACTTCACTTCATTTAATTCCTAGCTTTTTGGTGAAGCTAGAGATCCATATAAGTTGAACTTTATTGTATGGCAGTGTCAAAGCAACTTCTTCAAGAATTCTATGTAATCAATAGTTAGATAAGCTATGCACAAAACTAAAAAAGTTCATGTCACATTTTCTTTTTGTTGAATAGTATGAGACTAGGTAAGACGAAACACAATTAGTTTGCAATCTGCGGAGGTAATTCTATTTCGGGGTATGGTCGCTTTTTCTTGAGAACTACTAATATGGCTAAAGGCAGTAGTACCACACATCTTAAGAGTCTCATGTACGTGTACATAACTTATCATTTATCATGAGAAATTGACAAGAAGTCGGTGAAACACATTGACAATAATTTCAAAATTTTATGAGCATATATGAAGAAAATTAACAAATGCCATTTCTTCAACACAAAATCACACGTGGGAAAGTGGTCACATCTCATGTCTCCACTCACACCCAATTGAACCAAAGCACTAGATATGTTTTTCTTTGACTAACTCGACGTTCGGGACTTACAATACATGCACGCATCACACTCTAAAGGTGGATAGTAGAAAAGTCGGTCAACTCATCATTATACATGTAAAATCAATAAGCTCAAGCTCAAATTAGATAGGTCAAATCTTATGTACATATTTTACGCTTTAACGTATGAAATGAACTTCATTTATTGGCTTTTCTTTGTACTAGTGATAGAAAAACACACAATAGTTATGCACGATGGTATATATGCAATTTTACTACGAGCGTCGGGGTCTAGATTTATTATGATATATTTGTTCTCTTCTATAATCCTTATATGTATGTGAAAAACTCTAATGGATTAACATTCAAAAGTTAATTATATACATATTGGTCTCCATTTCTACAAAAGTGTTGGTTTCTTCATTCTCTACTTAAGGTGAACTCATAAAAGGTATTTTATAATATTGCATATCTACTTAGTGTTTTCTCTAGAGCTTTTGGTAAGAAGATAAAGACGATATACAAATTAAATTTTCAATCCCTGCAATTTATTCGTCATTAATTTCAATCTCTTTAAGAAGATATAAAGAAAATTGCTATACAGTACAGTAAGAACCTTTTCTTTTATAGTAACAGATTAAAAATAATAATCTACATCTAGTTCTGCAAATAATATTTTTCTAGGCTTCGAATGGTGACGCAGATCAAGCAGATCATGCAGATCAAGCAGAACAAACACAGATCAAGCAGATCATACAGATTAAATGCAGATCGGTAAATAATAATATTATATTAAATAGATCAACCAGATAATTTAAAAAATACAGATCAAACAAATAATGAAGATAAAGCAGAACAAATACATATCAATAAAAAATACAAAACAAATGCAAATATGCAAATAATCTTATTATATTAAATAGTGTAGCAATATATATATATATATATATATATATATATTAGTTTTAAATTTAAATATTATTATGTTTATTGATATTTATGAAAATATAATTAATACAAAAATATTGCTAAAAAGAAAGAAATTGAAATCATAGAATATATCTTAAATTAGGAAGAAATGATACAAATTAAATATCACTATTTGTAAAATAAATAAAAATATATTTTTTAATATTTATAGACGATAATAAATAAAAATATATTTTATATATGATTAAAAAATCATCTCAAAATAAATTATTACACAAAAAACGAAAAAATAAATTAAACATTTCTTTTGAGAATAATTTTATTTGGTTTGAAAGTAAATGAAAGGGTTAAAAAAAGTGGGATTTATTTGTAAGCAATTAATAGAGAGAGAAAAAAAGAAAAAAAAAACTTAAATGCTATTCAAAAGGATTTGTTTGAAACTGAATCAAATAAGGTAACAAATGATAATATTTATAAGCAAGTACAAAAAAAAAATAATAATAAATAACCTATCTGCATTGGGCCTCTCACGCCCAGCACCCTTTTCTCTTTTTTTTTGTAGATCAAAATTTTTATACATGCTTTAGATCTGCATGCAGATTACTTATTAAAATACTTTTTTTTTTGTTCTGCATAAAATTGTGTGAATGGCACATTAAATGCAATAGATCTGTTTTTCAATTAATCTGCATTTGTCCTGCATATTATCTGCATACCATTCAAAGCCCTAATGTTTCTTTATACTACCTATATAATAAAACATATCCATATAAAAAATTGGGCCTAATTCTAATTAATGGCCGCCCATTGGCTTTCTTAATCATCATTTCTTTTTGTTACAATTTACATTGTGAGGTGACTCCATTATTTTTATTTGTTTGGTAAATGAGGTGACAGTGACACCATTCTCCTTTTCAAAAATTTGGGTCTTTTAAATTTTATTTTTGAACTTTTTTTCTAAATTAAATATATGTTGTGTTAACTTTTTATATAGATTTTGTTATGAAATGTACATATTAATTTAAATTTTGTTATGAATACAAAAAAATGTTTTTAATCTTGTTTTCTCTTATATTTCTTTATATTCAAAAATTTCGGAACTCGAAATGAGAATTACGAGTATGAGACGGAAACGAAAAAATTAGGAATTAAAAAAGAAACGAAAAAAAGAAATTCAGAAGATTATACATGTAACTAATATATATATATATATAGTATTACTGCATAAATTATATGTTTTCAGTTTGTCAAGTGGTTAATAAATCTTAAACAAATACTAAATCAAGAAAAAAAACGAAACAACATACACAAACTTGTCAAAATCCATCCAAGATTATGAAAAAAAAAAACTTATTATAATGTCCAAACATATATATTTACTCCCAAATAACTAGAGACTATAGAGTTAGTCGGTTCGCGTATTGACACGCGTCAGTGCAACCTTTACTGTTCTTGGTCCAGCTCGATAAGCCCCAAGATCCACGTCATCGCTTCTGCCACAAACTGTCCTTGGAGCCATCAGAATCATTCCTTTCCACAAATTTCTCATGTTCATTTTTGTCACCAACCCATGCTTTTTCTTACTATCATAGTCAACCTTCTTCTTGAATAAAACATGATCAGGATCATCCCTAAAAGCACTGGCCTGATTAGAGTGTAAAGAACCCTCATCAATCATCCTGGAAATACTCTTGATTTCATAAGGGTCAAGAAGACTAGAGAACTTGGTTTCTTGGTCT
>JAHZTW010000004.1:10808912-10869158 GCA_020283515.1 Alliaria petiolata
TGTCCGTAGACAGAGTTCAGCCACTCGAACATGATTGTTGTTAAGTCAGATTGTTGTTAGAATCTTCCTAGCTGTTAGAAAAACTCAAACAAACGTTAAAAGCACAAGATAATCCAGATAACTCAATAAGTGTAACAAGTTCGAAACAAAGTACTGAAGAAAATGAAACAAATGCAGACTCAAAAGAAAAAGAAAAACTGACACAAAATACTAAAAAGGATGGAAGAGTCACTCGTCGTCATCAGCATGTGGTGGAGAAGATCGTGGCTGTAATAACCCGGTCTAAGAGCTAAATTACCCGGATAGAGACTTCGATTATGGAGACCCTTCTACACAATTTTAAAAATTATGGGATTCTGAAAGACCATGCAAAAAGAATTAGCTCAAGAAAAATTCTCCCGAGACCTATAAAATTCACGCAATCCAGTAGACGTTCAAGAGCTGCGGATTGAGTCAGTCGGAGGAAGAATTATTTCGGCCAAGAACCAAACAACTCGCGGGTCTAAGCAACATCAACTATGCTTAATAGGAGCTCATTCATCAAATAATATGGCCAAGATCTCGAAGAAAACAAGAAGAAAACCATGGATCCGAAGTTATCATCTGTTATGTCCATTTCCGTCAAAACTACAGTTCGGTTGAGTAATTCTTTGGCAACCAAGGAAGGAGTCCGAGTTTCATGCATCATTGGAGGGAAAAAGAGGTGTTTTCCATCAGCCAATTTCGTCACATGGAGTATTAGACATAAAATGCACAAAAAGAAGAAAAGAGAGCAATTTTGGACCAATGAGAAGCTCCCACCTTAAGCTTGAGGATAAGGATGAGTTGGCTTGTCTAGGAGATATGAGAAGGAGTCTAGGAGCTATGAGAAGGAGCCTAGAGTATAGAGGAAAAACGTGGCTTGGAGTTAAAGCAAGGAAGAGGCTAGAGTTTACCCACTTTCACTTGTTACCATGGGTAACTTTTTAGCTATAAATACCCCATTTCCCCTCATTCTTCATTCCCACTCCTAAACCCCTTTTGGAAACCTTAGAGAGAGTGTGTGAGTGTGTGTAGAATAGAGAGAGCTTAGCTTTGGAAGGTCGCTTGGTAGTGTAAGCTAGTTCCGTGTCCAGTTTCGAGGTGAGTCCCGGTAGAAGTGGACTATCGCGGTTGCTGTTTGTAACGCAGTGTAGATCCCAGATCTGCATTGTAGTGCAACACTAGCCACGATAGAATATGTTATATGCTTGTATGTGTGTGTGTGGCTAACGTGTGTTGCAGGGAAGCTCGGATCTGTGTAGATCTGAGGGTATACTAACGTTTTGTGCAGGTTTAGCCTCAGATCTGTGTGCTGCGAAACCCGTTGGGTGAGGTAACGGTTTGATGCATGTTCATGGGACATGTTATCATCCTTACCGAGTGGTGTGGAGGGTGTAAGGACTGCCGGATCTCTGATCCATTTGCATGTTCCTTCACTGTATGAGCGAGTGTACGATTTCTGGTAAAACCCGTTGCATGACTGAAAGGTCATGTATGCGGTGTTGTAATGAACGTGCATGAGCGAGGTTCAAGCGTGTAAGGCTTGTAACCGAAAACGAGAGTTAGGACTAGAGAAGTTCTGGCTTTGCCGTCACTCTAGGGCGCTAACTTCTCAGGGATGTTGTGGAGGTGTGTGTTGGCGTTTGATCAAGTGTGGATCAACGCGGTGTGAAGTATAATGTGTGTGACTCCATTATACTGCGGAGTCATGTTGATTGGTGTGATGCCCTTCATGACTTAGTGACGGTGTGGTCGGGGTTCCCCGTTCCTCATGCTTAGCTAACGACTGCTGGTATGGGAAGACTCGGAGGAGTAACGGGCCTAGCTAGCCTGGCCGAGTGCTATCCGACGGGATAGCGGGAATCCAGCAATGAGGCGTGGATGGTCCCGCCCGGGATGTGAACTCACTTGGCGGCTCTCGGATGGAAACCCCACCGAGATGTGAACCGACCGAGGAGCTCCCGGGATACCGATGTTCCGGCTTGGCTTGTCTGTGTGATAGTCAAGTGCAGGGTGTTCGTGGTACCGATGTTCCGGCTTGGCTTGTCTCTGTGATAGTCAAGTGCTGGGTGTTCGTGGTACCGATGTTCCGGCTTGGCTTGTCTTTGTGATAGTTGATATATCAAGATTTTTACCCATTTTTAGACCATGATATAAGTGTTTTTATAGAGTCTTTTGGCTATTTTCGAGTCTATATAGAGTCTTTACAGGTTCAGGTACAATTGAAGATAAATTGGAGATTTGGATGCATTTTGGAGCTTAATGGAATGAAGTCACGAAGTGATGAAGTCAAGACTGGAATTACACGCAAGGTGTCGATCGACACCATGTAGTGTCGATCGACACCAGGTTTTCCAATTTCCAGAATCAAGAAGTTTCCATATTTTGAAGAAAAGGAAATCTCCAAGACTTTTCCTAATCCTTTTGGGAATTGAAGACTCGTACCTAGGCCTATAAATATAGTTTTTCAGCCATTGTTTAGGCATAATCTCATACTTTAAGAATCATAGAAGTTTAGGTTTTTGGAGAGAAGAATTTGACTCCCTTAGAGCAAATTTGGAACTCCCTTTATTTATTCTATTGATTTCTTTTATGCTTTCTATTCAAGTTATGATTTCTGTTTCATTAATCATGTCTGAGTAGTTTGCTAGTTAGGTTTAGGGTTTTTCAAAGGTGATTAATGAATTGTTAGGTCGAATTAAATTGTTAGGATAAAATCATTAGAGTTCTTCATCTGGATTTGTGTTTAATGCTTATTCTAGCTTCGCGACCTAGAATCTGATCTTAGGTTAATTAATAGATGCGAGAGTATTATTGATTGCCTGAACTAATGTTAGATGAGCAAAATACCTATTCGCAAAGAGATTTGGTTTAGGGTTTTGTGAACAATTGAACCTGAAATTAATGCTTGTTTGAATCGATAGAATTTGCAAAGAGATTTGGAATTATATGGTTTAGACATAGATAATATTCGCAGCGAGAGTTGGTTGATTTTACATTAGTGTTTCAAGTTTAAGAACAGAGCTTCATATTTCCTAACATTCCCTAGACCTATAATTTAGATCACCTGAGAATTTCTCTGAACCTAGCGTTTCGTGTCCTGAACTTACATCGTTTTTAATTGCTTTCTGTCTTTACTTTTATTATTCTTCCTAGCTTAATTCGAAATTAGAAAACTGCTGTGTGACTATCCCTTCTCTGTGGATTCGATCCCTAAGTACTACAACTGATCTCTTAATTTGAGAGAGTAGTTCTAGGGTAAATTTGACCCATATCAAATTTTGGCGCCGTTGCCGGGGAAGGAGATTAGTTGCCTACAGATTTATAGTATTAGAATTTTGTCTAGGTTTTTAATTTTTTGTTTACTAATTTAGTTTTTACTTTTTGCTTTCAGGTGCATGCTAAGTACCAGAAGCAACAGAGACAAAGAACACCAAGAGCATCGATCGACACTCTTCGCAGAAAGAGATGGCAGATCCTGTAATTTTGATTCATAATTAGGCTGGCAACTTCACGGACTTGGACGGCAACAGAAGGAACGCCCAGGGACAGAGACTTGATGAGGCTGGCGCCATCATCGTCGAAGCTGCAGAAGCTGGACGTGGAAGAACACTAGGCGAGTACAACCGCCCAGATCAGTTCTATGCTAATAGAGCTGCGTTCCGTCCTCCTGCATTTCAGAGGAATGACTTCGAGCTGAAGCCTGCATACTACACATTGGTGGCTCAGCATCCCTTCCATGGTCTTCCTAATGAGCATCCCATGGACCACGTTGAGAGATTCGAGGACCTAGCCTCAAGCATAAAGGCCAACGTAGTTACATATGATTATCTCTTCTGCAAGCTTTTCCCTTACTCGCTTGCTGGAGATGCATCATACTGGCTGAAGCAACTGCCACCAGGATCTTTGACCACATGGGAAGTTACAAAGAATGCATTCCTGTGCAATTTCTTTGATGACGCGAGATCCGAGGAGCTGAGGATGAAGATCACTACATTCTCTCAAGGACCCACTGAAACATTCAAGGCTTCTTGGGTGAGGTTCAGATCTTACCAGAGGGACTGCCCACATCATGGTTTCAGCGAGCCGCAGCTTATCGGTATCTTTTACCGAGGGATTGATTGGAGGTACCAGATGGCCCTAGATGCTGCGAGCAATGGCAACTTCAACACCAGATTTCCAGAAGGTGCGATAGAGGTTATAGAGAATTTGGCCTCTAGTAACAGCACCAAGAACGCAGATTTCGAGAGAAGGCAAAACACAGAAGTAGCTGGAGGAAACCAAATTGCTGAAGTCAACAAGAAGCTGGACATCTTGATGGGAAAGAAGCAGGTCCATTTTGCTAATGAAGTAGAGACCTTTGAGCGAGAGCAAGAAGAGGTCAACTACATCAATGGTGCTGGTTTTCAAGGACAGAGGTTCAACAATCAGCAAGGCTATAGTTCTTCTTACTAGAAGCCTTTTCAGAACAACAACTTCCAGAGAAGCTATGGTTCTTCTTCTTACCAGAAGCCTCCTGCACAAGACAATAAGATGGAATCTATGATAGAACAGCTTCTAGAAGGGCAACAGAAGATGACAGTGGCCTTTAATGGGAAGATTGACATATTATATCAAGATGTGACTGGAAAGATGGACGCCATGTACCAAGACTTGAATGGTAAATTCGAATCTCTGAACAACCATGTCAAGAAATTGGATGTTCAATTTGCTCAAACCGCAGAAGCTGTTCATAGGCAAGAAGGATTTCTTCCTGGAAAGACTGATACAAATCCCAGACGCCATGTGAATGCCATCATGACAAGGAGCAGAAGCAAGATGGAACCAGAGGAGAAGGAGAATCTAAGTGCTGAAGACCTTGTGGAGTTGGAGGAAATTGAAAAAGAAGCTCCGGACGCCCCTGCATATCCAGTGTCGATCGACACAGGAGAGTGTCGATCGACACCCGAAGAACATCGCGAAATCGAGAGCTCGAGCCCGTGTGTCGATCGACACAAGGTTGGTGTAGATCGACACCCTACACAGACATCGCTGGATCGAGCTGAAGCTTTAACATCTCAAGAGGAAAAAGTGTACAAGCCTAAGATACCCTACCCCCTGCCTCCCAGAAGATCTAAACAGGAGAGAGAAGAAGCTAGATGCAAGGAGATGATGAGTAAGCTGATGGTTGAGCTACCCCTAGTTGATGCAGTCCAACTTTCACCTGCATTAAGAAGATATGTTAAGAGAATGGTTGCAAACGGTGTGAGTCTTGAAGAAGGAGCATTGCTTACCAGAGACATGAATGCAATTCTCTTGAACATAATTCCAAGGAAGAAAAAGAAGGTGTGGGTTTCTGAACAAGTCTGTGCTGTGATTCAGAGGAGGATTCCAGAGAAATTACCAGATCCAGGGAACTTTGTGCTAGATTGCTCAATCTCAACAGGGAGGTTTCCTCGCTCCCTCTGCGATCTAGGTTCAAGTATCAACTTGGTACCATACTCAGTTGCTGTTCGACTTGGAATGACTGTTTTCAAGCCAACCAGGATCTCCCTTGTCCTAGCTGATCGATCAAAGAGAATTCCAGAAGGTGTCTTAGAAGATGTTCCCTTGAAGATTGAAGGCTGCATGATTCCTACAGATTTTGTGGTTTTGAAGTATGATGATGAACCTGCAGATCCTCTTATTTTGGGAAGATCATTCTTGGCTTCAGGCGGTGCCATTATTGATGTGAGGAAAGGGAAAATAGAGCTTGACTTGGGTGATGTTGTCATGAACTTTGACATGGACAAATTAAGAGGACCATCCACCATTGATGGTCAAGCTTTTTCAGTAGAGATGTCCATAGATGAAGGTCCAATCATGGAATGTTCAGATGACACTACTGCTGGGAATGTCAAGAAACCTGATTCTAAGGAGCAAGTGAACAAACTGGTTGTTCAAGAGGCATTAGCTGAAAATTTTAAGAAAAATGTGGAGCTTGAAGACTGGGGTGGAAATGATCATCTCTTCAAGACTATGAGTCGAGAACATGTTCAAGTCAATGACAAGTCGATGGAAGAAGACGTTTTCATCATGAAAGCAAGGATTGCAGAGCTGAAGTGGAGAAAAGGTGCAGAGACTCGAGCTGCAAGCTTGGTGTCGATCGACACATGTAGTATCGATCGACACACTTCGCGGATCACACCAGAAGCTGCTTCCAATGCTGCAATACCATCATCTTTGGTCAAGCAGATGCGTTCGCATCCTACAGCTCAGATACCTCGAAGAAAGCAAAGGTACGCGTTTCCTGGATCGAATTCCAAACCCTATGAGATTCTCTTCATAAGAATACCAAAAGTTCAAAAGTTGTTTCACACTTATGCAAGCAACGAGATTCTCGTAGAAGGCTTGGTGTTTCTTTTGATGTTGCTGCAGGAAAACGAAGTGTCCCACCCAAACTCAAGTCCCACCCTGCTGCTGTTCCTCATTTCGTTGGTCACTTTCATGCACCTAATGCTTATACACCACCATGGATGAGAAGACATTCGTCTAGGAAGCATTCAATGCCACCCTCTGATCCACCAGACGTCTGAACCCCGACACAGTCAAGCTAATGACTGAAAACGAGCGCTGAGTGGGAGGCAACCCACTTTTAGGTAAGGTTTTCTTTTTATTTTGTCTTAGTTTTATATGTCCTAGTTTCAGTCAGTTGAAAAAAGGCGACATTGGACTCGACCTTGACCAGTGTCGATCGACACTACATAGTGTCGATCGACACCATGCGCGGACGAAGGTAAGTCTTTTATCTGGACTNAGAGACTCGAGCTGCAAGCTTGGTGTCGATCGACACATGTAGTATCGATCGACACACTTCGCGGATCACACCAGAAGCTGCTTCCAATGCTGCAATACCATCATCTTTGGTCAAGCAGATGCGTTCGCATCCTACAGCTCAGATACCTCGAAGAAAGCAAAGGTACGCGTTTCCTGGATCGAATTCCAAACCCTATGAGATTCTCTTCATAAGAATACCAAAAGTTCAAAAGTTGTTTCACACTTATGCAAGCAACGAGATTCTCGTAGAAGGCTTGGTGTTTCTTTTGATGTTGCTGCAGGAAAACGAAGTGTCCCACCCAAACTCAAGTCCCACCCTGCTGCTGTTCCTCATTTTGTTGGTCACTTTCATGCACCTAATGCTTATACACCACCATGGATGAGAAGACATTCGTCTAGGAAGCATTCAATGCCACCCTCTGATCCACCAGACGTCTGAACCCCGACACAGTCAAGCTAATGACTGAAAACGAGCGCTGAGTGGGAGGCAACCCACTTTTAGGTAAGGTTTTCTTTTTATTTTGTCTTAGTTTTATATGTCCTAGTTTCAGTCAGTTGAAAAAAGGCGACATTGGACTCGACCTTGACCAGTGTCGATCGACACTACATAGTGTCGATCGACACCATGCGCGGACGAAGGTAAGTCTTTTATCTGGACTTTTCAGTTGTTTCTAATCCTTCTTTTAGCTAACTTCGGGCTTGATAACACTGGGAACAGTGTTGTTTAAGTATGGGGGAGGTGATTACTGACTTTGTGTTTTTGTTTTGAGGGTCTTGAGTCAAAAGTTTTCAAAATTTGTTTTATTGAGTCAAAATCAGTTGGAATTTTCAGTTTTTCTAGGAACTAACCACAGGAAGTTGACACTTGAAGAGCCATTTTTATGAGAGTTGATTGCAGGGCTTACTAAGCAGAAAGCTGCAATTGGAATCAGTCTAACAGAGCGAGTTCAGATCCCCTTACAAAGAACTAGGTATGCACAGAACTTGATTCCTCTTTCAGTCCGAACAGATAGGCAATTGCAGTCTCTCCTTGATCTTTCCTTAAGAGAATAGAAAAGAAAGAAAAAGAGTCTAAGTCTGGAATAGTGTCTTTGTCATGAGCATGTCTCCTCACAAGGAACAATATTAGTGATGCTCTTGAACACGTCTCCTCACAAGGAACACAAGTAGAGAGTAGCACTATTCCAGAGATCCCAAAAAGAATAAGAAAAGTCAATGAAAAGATCTTAGAACACCCTGAAAATGGGCATAAGTTGACTAAGGGAAGAGAAAATAGGGGAGCTGCATGAGAATATCTTGTTTTGGTACTTAGGAAGGGAAAAGAATCAGAAAAGTTCTATGGCATTACCAATGTTAGAGTTCGAAATTTATATCAAGGAAAGGATCTGGATTTGAACTGGGAGATTGCTAAGCTTGTGGTAAGTACATTGAACTTTCCTAAGGTTGGCTCTAATATCATGTGGATTCAAGAGGTGTTAATCAATGTGGCGTTTTGAAGAAGTGATTGGAAGTTCCGGTTTTCAAACTTCTACTTCAGTCTAAGTTTCTGTTTTGCTTGAGGGCAAGCAAAGGCTAAGTCTGGGGGAGTTGATATATCATGGTTTTTACCCACTTTTGGACCATCATATAAGTGTTTTTATAGAGTCTTTTGTTAGTCTTCGAGTCCTTTCTGAGTCTTTATAGGTTGGACTACGTTTGGAGCATAATTGGAGATTCTGAAGCTTTTTGGAGCATTCTGCAAGAAGCTGCGAAGTAATGAAGTCAGAAGAGCAGAATTACGCACAGTGTGTCGATCGACACCATCTGTGTCGATCGACACCAGACAAGGACGGCCAAAGTTTCCCAATTCCATCAGAAAAAGGAAATTGCCCAAGCTTTAAAGAATTACAAGATTGCCCCTGGACGAAAATCCTCCCTTATAAATATAGTTTTTCAGCCATTGTTTAGGCGAGGGCTTTATTTTACAATTATTTAGAGAGAGATTTATAGAGAGTTTTTGGAGAGAAGAATTTGTCTCCTTTAGAGCAAATTTGGAACTCCCTTATTTATCTATTGATTTCTCTTATGCATTCTTCTTTATTCATGATGTTTTTTTTATTCACCATGTCTGAGTATTTTGCTAGTTAGGTTTAGTGTTTTTCAAAGGTGATCAATGAATTGTTAGGTCAAATTATATTGTTAGGATAAAATCATTAGAGTTCTTCATCTGGATTTGTGTTTAATGCTTATTCTAGCTTCGCGACCTAGAATATGATCTTAGGTTAATTAATAGATGCGAGAGTATTATTAATTGTCTGAACTAATGTTAAATGAGCAAAATTCCTATTCGCAAAGAGATTTGGTTTAGGGTTTTGTGAACAATTGAACCTGAAATTAATGCTTGTTTGAATCGATAGAATTTGCAAAGAGATTTGGAATTCTAGGGTTTAGACATAGATAATCTTCGCAGCGAGAGTTGGTTGATTTTACATTAGTGTTTCAATTTTAAGAACAGAGCTTCATATTTCCTAACATTCGCCCTAGACCTAGAATTTAGATCACCTGAGAATTTCCCTGAACCTAGCGTTTCGTCTCCTGAACTTACATCGTTTTTAATTGCTTTCTGTCTTTACTTTTATTATTCTTCCTAGCTTAATTCGAAATTAGAAAACTGCTGTGTGACTATCCCTTCACTGTGGATTCGATCCCTAAGTACTACAACTGATCTCTTAATTTGAGAGAGTAGTTCTAGGGTAAATTTGACCCATATCAAAAACCTTTTCCATTAGGATAAACCTAACCGTGCAGATTTTTATCGATGGACAGAAATGGCGCCAAGGAACCGACAGGGTGAGAGATATCAAGGGAATTCGTGGTTTGGTGGATATGAATCGGGTGGATCAGATTCATCTGGGGATTCAAATTCGAATGAAGAGCATTACTTCGAGATTACTGACTACGATGCATACGCGGGACAGAGTACCGTAGAAGGAGAAAATCTGGCAGATCAGTTCACATATATGTTCGGCCAACAGTCATATGGAGGAACGGTTGGAGAAGAATACTATTATCCGGAGGCACCAATACCAAACTCAGGGCCGAAGATTATTTTTCCATCTACGGAGATTATTGAGATATCATCCGGAGAAACCACGCCAAACTCATGGGATCAGGACAGCCCAACAAGTCCATTACCTCGCATCCCGATGCCACATGTCTTTGTACCGGGATATGGCCTATACCCATATATGCCAACGGAGTCCAACCCAATAGATTATGTGTACCCTTTCATCGTCACTGAAAACGGTACCGAGGACATGACTGCAACTGTCCAAGAGAATCTCGCAAGAGAAGGAGTCCGAGTTGAGAACGCAGATCCAAATGAGCGAGTCTACGGGGAAGAAAGATTTGTGGATCCAAGGTATTCACCAACCCGTTGGATGGAGGAACTTACACGCATCCCAACTGGCACATAAGAGACCGTGAAGCATCCAACCGCCGGACATAGCGAGACGGACATAAACCCGGAGAACTACCTGAAAGTTTCCTATGACATAAGCCAGCTGTTCGGACAATCGTCTACACCAGAAGCTAATCTCCGCGGACCCAACCACATGGTAACTCCGATCGAGACGAATGAAGAAATAAAATTCCACATCGATGAGAGCCAGAATCAGAAGGAACCGACTCCGACATACGAGCAAGGTGAATCAAGCCGAAGGGGAAGACGTCCAAAAATAACTCCTCGCATGAGTGTTCTTCCACCCGAAAGGGTAATGATGAGTGTGCGATGTAGCACGTGTGGGGAACGAGGACATTTCCCCCACGCCTGTCCCAATGCTCCAACTTCGAAGTCGTCCAGCCCTAAGCACAAGACATGTACCGAGTGTGGGTACAAAAGAGCGCACAAAAGGAATTGCTCGATGCACCGGAAGCCCCAACCACCGAATCCCGCTCACCGCCCTGTCACCCGTTCCGTGTCACGCCAGCAGGAAGAAGATCAAGCTCCCAGAAGAGTTAGGGAAGCCGGTATTAAGTTTTGGTCCAAGTCTGAGGCCAAGCCAAGGTAAGTGTGGGTGCTAACTCAGACCTCTTGTGTGTGGTGTGTGGAAGTCTCGTAGATCTAGGCTGTTAGGTAGAATCCGAGTGTGTCTTGGTGCGTGAGTTTAGTGAGGATTTCTCGGTAAGTCGGATTCGGAAGAAAACGACTTTACCTTGAGATTTCCTAGTAAGTGAGAGTTAGATCCCCAAAAGTAGAAATAGGAAAACCCATTTCCCGTCTAGTCCGAACCTTTAGGATTTAGACCGAGGAAATCCAGATGAAGAACTCTAATGATTAAACAGCATTAAACACAAATCCAGATGAAGAACTCTAATGATTTTATCCTAACAATTTAATTCGACCTAACAATTCATCAATCACCTTTGAAAAACCCTAAACCTAACAAGCAAACTACTCAGACATGGTGAATAAAGAAAACATCATGAATAAAATAGTTTGCATAAAAGAAATCAATAGAAACAAAGGAGTTCCAAATTTGCTCTGAAGGAGACAAATTCTTCTCTCTAAAATCTCTCTAAAAATGTCTCTCTAAAATAATGTGTGTGTTGTAAAGTGTAGCCTAAACAATGGCTGAAAAACTATATTTATAGTCAAACTCGCGTCAGGGGCAATCTTGTAAATAATGAGAACTTCAGCTGATTTCCTTTTTCTGATGGAAGTCCGTGAAACTTGGCGGTCCTGATTGGTGTCGATCGACACCAATTGACACCATTGGTGACTTCATCACTTCGGATGCTTCTCCAAAATGCTCCAAAAAGTTCCATAATCTCTAATTATGCTCCAAACGTATATAAACCTGCAAAGACTCTAATAGGACTCTAAAAATACCAAAAGACTCTATAAAAAGACTTATATCATGGTCCAAAAATGGGTAAAAACCATGATATATCAAATTTTCAGTTTTTCTTGAAACTAACCACAACACATTGAAACTTGAAGAACCATTGTCATAGCAGTTGATTGCAGGATTTACTAAGTAGAAAGCTGTAAGTGGATCAATCTAACAAGGAGAATTCATATTCCTGGAGAGTTTAGAAACTTTGTTGTTAACTCCACCCTAATGAACTTCAACTTCTCATCTTGGGGCTTGGTATGCTTGAACTTGATTCTTCTTCTAGCACTTTTAAGATAAGTTTGTCATGATCTCTCTTTGATCTTCCCTTGAAAAATAAAGACTCTAAGTCTAAGAACGGCAATATGAGTCCTGTTAAGGAAGATGAAGGTGTGCATATACTCATGAACCTGTCTCCTCACAAGGAATATAATTAGTGAGTGGCACCGTTTTTGAGCAATAAAAAGAAAAGAAAGTCGATAAAAAATAATACCATAGAAAAGTAGGGAGCAATCGACTAAGGGCCTGACTGGTTTAAACGCAGCTGTTGCGGTTGCGGCTGCGCGAGTTTGCGGAAGAGGGCGATTGCGGTTAACAACGTTGTTTAGCGGATTGTACGACTGGCACAGCGGTTAGAAACAGGTGCATTTGCGGGATATTTACGACTCGTTAACTTGCGGGTGTAATAGCGGTTAAACAATAAATTAACAATATAAACAAATTTTATAACTATAAAAAAATATTAAAAACCATATTATTATAAAAAAAACTATAAAATTATTAATTAAACATTAATAATTATAAAAATTATTACTTTTATTTCTCAACTTTTTTAATTTGGATGAAAGTTATGATTTTAATAGAAAAATTGTTTCTTTTTTTATGGAGATGTTAGATGAAAATAATTTTAGTTGTTATATATACATTAGTGATGAAGAAAATATTTATCAAAATAATTAGAGTTTCTAGATCTTATACATATAAAATTATGAAAGATTCTTAATGAATATTAGTTAAAAATGTCAAATTTATTTATTTATTTGTAATTATAATATTCAAATCTTTTTTTTTTTTTTAAAGTTTCTTATACATACATCTTAATTTTAAATAAATTTTGTGTTTTTTTAATTTTTATTTTTTTGATTTATCCACCCGCAATCGCCCGCAACCGCAAACGCTAGCTGTAAGGAGCTTTTGATTTTGAGCGACACAAAGCAGTTCGAAGCGGTAGAAAGCGTTTTGTGTGATTGTTGCCAAACGCCAACAACCGCTACCACCCGTAAAAGCTGTGTTTGCGGATGCTAGCGGGAGAACCAACCAAGCCCTAAGGGAAGAGAAAATAAGAGAGATTGTGAAAAGTCTATTTGTGTGTTCAGGAACTTCGAAGGGAAAGAATCTATAAGTTCTTTGATCGATACTCCCTCAATGAGACCGCACACTTAATTGATTTAAGGGGTTAGCAGTGGAGAATCTGTATTTCTCTAAGGTGTTTGAACTTGATTTGGGAGATTGCTAAGCTTGTGGTAAGTACACTGAAATACTCCTTGATGTTGGCTCTATGGTATGTGGATTCAAGAGTGTTGGTTCAATGTGGCGTTCGTAAGGTTAGTTGATTGTTTCTGTTTTCAAACCTCGACTCTATACTAAGTTTCTGTTTTGCTTGAGGGCAAGCAAAAGCTAAGTCTGGTGGAGTTGAAATATCCGTGTTTTTACCAGTTTCTGACCATGATATAAGTCCATTTTATAGTCTTTTGGTCTTTTTAGAGTCATATTAGAGTCTTTGCAGGTTGGAGTGCGTTTGGAGCATAATTGGAGATTTTGAGGCATTTTGGAGCATTGTGAAAGAAGCTGCGAAGAGATGAAGTCAAGAGCCGGATTTTACAAGGAAAGTCGATCGACACTACCCTTGGTGTCGATCGACACTACCCTTGGTGTCGATCGACACCAATCGTGGCAAGAAGGAAACGTGTGACTTTACAAGTTTGGAAGAAAAAGAAAATTGCCCAGAAGTTTTCCTTATTTACAAAAGTGCCCCACTGGTGTTTTAACCCTTATTTAAGGATTTTCAGAGCCATTGTTTAGGCTACACTTTATTTTATAGAGTGATTTGTAGATAGTTTTTGGAGAGAAGAATCAGACTCCTTTAGAGTAGATTTGGAACTCTTTTTGTTTCTAGTGATTTCTTTTATGCAAATTACTTTATTCATGATGTTTTCTTTAATCACCATGTCTGAGTAGTTTGCCAGTTAGGTTTTGTATTATTCAAGGGTTGATGATAAATTGTTAGAATTGAATTACTGTCAGGATTAATCTGCTTGTTCTTCATCTGGATTTGTGATTAATGCTTATTCTACCTTCATGATCTAGAATCTGATCATAGGTTGTTTAATAGATGTGAGAGTATTATTGAATTGCCTGAACTAATCTTAGATGAGCAAAATACCTATTCGCAAAGAGATTTGGTTTAGTGATTTTGTGAACATATCGAACCTGTTATTAATGCTTGTCTGAATTGTTTGAATTTGCAAAGAGATTTGGAATTCTAGGGTTTAGACATAGATAATCTTTGCAGCGAGAGTTGGTTGATTTTATAATTGTGTTTCGAGTTCTAGAACGGTTCTTAATAAATATCCTGACAATTTTCTATTATGCAATTTGGAATCATACCTGCTAATTTTCCATTGCCTAGTGTCTCGTCTCCTGAATTTACTAATTTTTAATTGCCTGCTTTCTTTTAATTCCATATTTGTTCTTAGCTTAATTCGAACTTAGAAATATGTTGTGTCACTATCTAATTTCATGTGGATTCTATCCCTAAGTATTACAACTGATCTCTTAATTTGAGAAAGTAGTTCTATGGTAAATTTGAGCATATCAAAAATTCACTTGATGCGAAAAACGAGGGATTCACACGCGTCTTTAAGAAAATCGTTCGAATCTTCTTTATTTTCTCGATTTTACTCCGCCTATTAATCTGAGCTCAATAAATAGGAAAGGGAATGGGATTCTCGTTGAAGAGGATGAAATCCCATTTTCAGAATTGATCCAGGGTCCTAAGCTCCTTTGTGCGTCCATTCGAGCGGAGAAAATGAGGCGGCGCAATTTTACGGCTGAACGCAACACGGCGGAACCTTGTGCATACATTATTATTCTAACTCTATCGGAGGAAGAAAGCTCCGGATACCGAGATGCCATCTCCTCTGATACACGGACATCGATTCAGAGATGGATCTCGATGAGATCAATGAGGGGGCCAAGGTGAGGGGACTCCCACAAAGAGTCGCCATGCCGAAGCTTACACTTGGATGAACACCAAAATTCTACGCGATCTTAGAATGCGATGTCACTTTCCTGACGATGTGGAGATCAAGATTCTCCTTCCAAGCTTTGATGCGTGTTTTGAGAAGCATAACTTCCCTAGAGAGCAGAGAGATCATATACGGGAGAAACAAAAATTTAAATTGAAAATAAAAATTAAATAGATTAACAAGTATATATTTCAATTAATAAAAGAATTTCTAGATGCTAATGATATGACATTAGACAATGATGAGCTCAATGAGGATGAGAATATCAAGAATCATGTAGAGAGTCTTTTGATGTGAGTCTTGAGAAGCATAACTTCTCTGAAAAGCAGAAAGATCATATAAGGGAGATGAATGTGAAGAGAAAGATAGACTTTATTTGCTTGAAAAGAGTTAATGGGAAGATTGTTAACATACTCGAGGGACTCAAATTGCTGATACAGAGGTTTGAACCCTATAAAAGCTACCGCAAGTGCACAACAAATGATGTAGTATTTAGGGATCAGATCCATAAATTCCAACAGTCGCACTGCGATTCTTAATGAGTGAAACTAAGCTACAAAGATATGATTTGTTGTTTGCAATGAAAACAAAAATAGCAATTAAAACGGTAGTCAGATCAATAAACCGAAGTGCTAGGTAAATGACAATTCGCAGGAATTCGGAGATTATGAATTAGACAACTATTCAGGGAAAAGATAAGCACAGTAGAACTCGAACATAAATGTTTAACCAATCCACTATCGTGGTATCAATCACTTTATCTAGCAACCTAAAATTCTAAACTGTCGTTTGAACTTAGAATTCTAAACAAGCATTAGGGAGCATGTTTAATTTGTTCAGGGATTGCCTTAGCATCAACTTTCGTTGGCTAAGGACAATCCGCTCACCTATGTTCTTTCAAGCAATATATAACACTTTTGATGAAAAGATTAAATACTAAATCAGGAAATAAGTGATCAATCCCTTATCTATGTCTAATTCAATAATTCATAAACACAACAATAGGTGAAGACAACAGTTGATAAATCCCTATCTATGTCTAATTCAAAGATTCATAAATTCCATTGAAATCCTAATTCTAACTAAGAGGTTACTCAGGCATGGATGCATAGTAACAACAAGGAGATAAAGAGAAACTCATAATCAAATAAATAAGAAATCCAAAAGGGTTAAAATCTTCTCAAGAGATGTAGAGTCAGAGATTCTTCTCTCCAAATCTTACGAAGATCCAAAACCAAAAGAAATAATAGAAAATAAATCTCTCTGGCCAAAAGTGGCAAAAATAATGTATATATAGGTCTAGGGTCGAAATATGTTGAGTTAGGATGATTCTGGGGCAAAACAAGAAGTTTCATATTGCCTTTTTCGTCTGTGGAATTGATCGATCGATCTGATAGGTTACTGGTCGATCTGAGCTTTCATCTTGTCGATCTGAAAAATTACGGCGTTGCTTGAATCGATCGATCTGATGGTTACTTCTGCGCACGCTTCATCTGCTCGAAAGACTGTACTGTTTTTACGAAACATGGCATAATTTTTGATCGCACCGTTGGATTTACTTCAAATTACTTTCAAATGAAAGCTAAGTCAAAACTCTAGTCTGTATCCAAATTTCAGCTCGATCCATCAGTAGGAAGTACTTCAATTAATGCCAAACTTCAGACCTCTCTTCATAGTTTTGCATTTTCAAATGTCCGTTTGCACCCATAATGACTCATTTTCTTCCAAAGCGACCTAAAACCTAAAAATACTAGATAAAGAACTAAAATACTCTAAAAACACAAGTTGACTCGAAAAACCATTGAAAATCTTGGGTTAGGATGCGTCAAAAACGCAACATATCTATTGCATACCTAAATTTTTAACGCAGTGGAACAGAAAAATACTCTTGATAAATTGAGTGAACTATATTGGATGTAGGGTTGATGTGGCATAGGATCCACAACATATTCTGTGTTTTGAATAATTTAATTGAAAATAAATGAAAATTAAAATAATTAAATAACTTTAGGTTTCGATTTTGTGTTTTTCACATATATTTTTCAGTAGTAATTAGATTTTGTTTTCTATTTTCATAAAAAATATTTTAACGACTTTTGAAATTTATTATTATAAATCTGCTTATACGCGGATCCTGATCTAGATTTTAATTATGATAAATTTAATTATGAAAATAGTAGGATAATTAATTCGCCAAAATTTTAGATTAAATAAATATATATAAATTTAAGAGTATTAAAACATATATATTTGGAAATATTAATAAATAAAAAAATTCTTTACCGATTATTTTGTTTTCAATTTATTTTTACGGTTTCAAAATATATTAAAAATCTGCATATATGCGGATCCTATTCTAGGAAAAATATAAACGTACTTATTGTATTATAAATGTATATATATATATATGTATATATATATATATATATATATACAAATATACAACATGGTTCATATAATTTTCTTAATAAATATATATACAAATATACAACCAAATTCACAAAATAAACTTAATAATATAAAGATAATCTCTAACATTCTATTAACTTGGTAATTATATTAGTTGATGATCTTAAATTTGGTATTAGTATTAGTAAATCTTATCTATTTAATAATAGATTATCTAGTTGTAAAGGTTTATATTTTTTTTTTTACACTTGTTTGGTTTCACAAAATTAAAGTTTACGCGGTTTGTTGAAGCATGTATTGTCTATCACCACTCATTTTACTTATGTCAGGTGGTGCATATTCATATTTTGTTTCTTCGTTTATGGTAAGTTATATATGCGTACAGGCAATGACATCAGTTATAATTTTGAGAGCACAAAATATATATTTTGGTATCCTTATATTGATTATTACTAGCTAAATGTGTCATAGTCTTTTTCTTGATTCTTTTACAGAATTTAGCTCTGTACCAAATTTCATTAAATACCGTGTGAGAGGATGAGAGACATGAATCATCAGATACGTGATTTCTTATTTCATTTTGTGATATATTTTGGGCTTAACCCAAAAACGTTTAGAGATCTAATATTTGCTTTGCACCTATTAAGTATTTGGGAAAATTTATGGAACAGACTCTTAAATTTTACTATAATTCAAAGAGAGAAAAATTGTAAACCAAATGATAGTAAAGTTTAAACAAATATGATCTCCATGTGTTTCATGGGTAACTATAGTATATGACCTTACCATACTATACACCATGTATTCAATACATAATATTTATTAACAATTAAGTCATTTTATTTTTATAACTAAGAGATTTTAGACCGAAACCAATGTTTGATTTGTGACATAATTTACACTTGATTTATTTTTAGTTATGGGTATAACTCAAAAATGCTATTAATCATGCACTATTTTTTTTTTTGCATTTAAATTTGAGTTATGTTATGGTTGAGTTATAATTTTGATTTATGTCATTTATTAAATTGATAACTCAAAAGTTAACTTAACATCAAAAAAAATCTGATATATAATATATTACAAGTTAATTTTAGTGTTTTTTTTCGTTTTCCAATTTTAATAATTGTATAACTTCCATTAAGCTACGTGTTTTGCTTCTTTTTGAGGTTTTAAATTTCATTTTTAACAATTAACAATTTTTTTGTTAGTAACAAATCATCTTGGTCAAATATTTTTTGAATGCTTTCTTGTTTTATTTTTAATGATTCTAATAAAATTATTCATATATTTTTAGTCACTTTATTTAATTATTATTTATTTACTGTTTTAAAAAAATTAGTTACATAGAATTATACGTAAATATGAGTTTTTGTCGATGTTGATTGGCTAATATGTTTGAGTTAAGTTGTTTATTATTGTGTTACGAAAAATAATAATTGTTAATTAATATATTTATGTCGGTACTATTTTTTAATCTATTTTGATATTAATTTTGTAATAAATGTTAACATTAATAATAATTAAATTTTATTTTATTTTTAATTACACTTATTACAACATGTATAAAAAAATGCTACCAATCTATTTTAACCAAACTTATTGTTTGATACTTTAATTTGTATTAATATGGTATTACGGTGGTTTAATAATAAGTATTATTATAGAATGTATTAAATTGGTATTTAATATAGTTTTAATATGGATTAAAATGGTATTTATGCTGCTTATTATGGTATTAATATTGAGTTATTATTTAAAAGGGGATTAAATAAGTAGAGATGATTTGTGGTGATGATTAGAGTTATTAGTAGGTCCGACGTTGGTTAGTCCGACCACGTTGTTATGTGATGGGCTATGTCAACAGGTGATATTGAGTCATAGTTCATTAACGGCAACCGGAAACAACCGCGGGTGTTCTACGTGGCGGGATGGGTCGACATGACTCATGTTCTTCGGGATGGTGGTCCTTCGGGATGGTGTTGTCCTTCGGGACATTGTGTTATATGTTTGTGTGTTGGGGTATGGCAACAACGGTGTTGAATCATGGTTCATTAACGGCTAGTTAGCAAGCCGGAAACAACGGCAGACATTCTACGTGGTGGGATGGGTTGACGTGATTCTTGTCCTTCAGGATGGTGCTGTCCTTCGGGATGGTGTTGTCCTTCGGGATGTGGTTGTCATTCAGGATGTGGTTGTCCTTTAGGATGTGGTGCTTGTTCCGGCGGTGGCGGGAAGTGGCAGGTGTCGGTCTAGCGGGGTGTATGTGTTGCGTGGAGTCAGTCTCTCTNTATCCCCACTTCATGGTGTTGTAGCTGATATTGGTAGTTTCACCCTGATTTTTGATGTAATCTCTTTTCATTTTATTCCTCGAGCAGCAAACTTTTTAGCTGACTCTGTTTCCAAATCTGTGGTGTCTCGTTTTGAGCCCGAGTTTGAACCCTCTTTTTTACTTTGAATGAAAATTTTAGAGTTCGCACAGAAAAAAAGTTCTTTAAAGCAAGGATTGCAAAGAACAACCCTGAGCATCATGAAGATATATTAACTTGTTGTTGTAACTCTCCTAAAGCCAAAAGGCTCCAAATTCAAAATACCTGTACCTCTCATCTCAGCTATTCATAATTACACTAATGCTTATCAGCGACATTCAGATGAAAAACAATCAAGAACACACAAACGCTTACCAAGCTTGTGTCTGACATATCAGCGGGAAAATAGGGCTTTCAAACCGCTGCTTTGTCGCCAGATATATTATTCGTTGTTCCACAACTGAGTCTGATTGTGGGGCTTTCAAATTCATCAGTGTCCTGCTTTCGTTTCCTAGAGACCTGTTCGTGTAGCTTCTTGATTTCGGGATTTGCCCAGTTTAACTCCTCTTGCAACATATTAACCTTATGTTCCAAAATCACAAGACCAGAAAATCAATTCAAAAAATATTCAAAACAAACAGTTAAGACAATGTTTAATTTGGTTTTCCGAATTCGATCTATAAATCTGCAGAAATTTGAAAGGAGTCTAATGTACTATATGAAAGTTTCCCATATAACGACGAAGACGATTTGTTTTGAGAATCAAAACAGAAAAGGGTTAAGACGTTCTGATGTAAGGAGAGTAGATGGTGAGAGATTGTGATGGAGAGAATGAGAAGTCTTTCATGAAAATAACTCATTTGTATGAAAATAACGTATTTGTTGTTTCGATACCTTCTTCGATTAGAAAGTCGTATTTCTTCTCTTATAACTGAATCCTTTGTGGATCTTGTCGACGTTCTTATCTTCTTCAGTGCGTTTGACACCATTTTTTGCTTATCGGCTTCGCAGTATCGATCTGTCCAAGCAGCTATGAGATTAAGTAACGAATTTTGAAGACGAAATCATCCTTCAAGCAAGATCAGACAATGCAATTCTAGTGAAATTGAAGGAAACTGAGAACATCTGAAGAGTAATTACCTGTGCAAGACTGAATCCGAAAGGTAAATTTCAGGCGAGAATAAAAACGGCGACGACGAAAACGAAAAAAAAAAGACAATTCACGTTGTTGAAAACTTTCCGATGTAAAGGTAGAAGACGAGACGAAAGAGAAAAGTGCTTCTTTGATTATCCCTCGTCATGGTGGATTTAGGTTTTCTCTCACTCTTAAAGAGATTACATTAAACTTTGATTGTGAATTTGCGGAAATCGGTGGCGTTGAGGGATTGGAGGAAACGGCAGAAGCGAGAAGGCGAGAAGTTTTTTTTTTTTTTTTTTAAAGGACAGGTGTCGCTCCATCCAGTGCTGACGTGGCATCACCTGGAGAGATGCCTTGCACTTTCATATAGTAGATTATTTTTGTTAATATTTAATATAAATTTATATTTGAAACCATATATCATAAAATGCTGAAATTTCTTTTTTTGATTAAATAAAAAACGATAGAAACGGTTTTCGTGATTGCTCTTAAATGCCAAAAAATTGCATCGTGTGAAAACATAACGTTTGCAGAATATATATTACATTATAAAAATATATATTACAAAACATATACTTTGTTTTTTTAACACATAAACCCATACTTCTTTTTTCCACAAATATGTGTGTGAATATAAATATTAATTATGCAAAAGTCAAAGTCGCATGCGAACTTGTCGTGCATGCATTTTGTTAACCTCAATTACAGTCCATTTTAATTAATTTTAGTTATTAAACAATTTATATATTTTTCTAATTCTCTATATGTCCTAAGAGCTGTGAGGTGGTTGGTACGCACGAATGTGCGGACCAACCATCTACCCGCTCTTAGGATATGTAAAGATTGTAAAACCCATTTTGGTTTAATTAGCAATAGGACAAAGAAAAATATATACTTAAAATATATATATTGGCAATATTATATTGTGTAAGGAGAGAAGAAAGCATAGTATAAATAATATTCAAGACATATTATAAGAATTTAATTATTATTTAATATAACTTTAACATTTGCAATTATATGTTACTGTAAACGGTAGAAAAAAATAAAAAGTTTTAAAATAAATCAGTTTCAAAAAACACAAAAGTATATGAAACGTTTGTGTGATTGTTGTTAAACACTAAAACTGTATATGTATAAAAATATAACGTTTACATAATATATACGAAAATTAATCAATACTTTAATATTACAACTATTTTTGTTTATAAGAAAAATTATACATGCACATGCATGCATGCCAACCATAAAAATTAAATAAATTATTATATGTTTTAATATTTTTCAGTTTATTTAGTTATCATATTTACACTTTTTTTTAAGAAAGTATTTTAAAATCTTGGATAATAGCTTTTTTATCTTCAATTTCTATTGAAATCTAGAACATTTTTTATTTTATTTATCATTATTGTTTATTATTAAATATTCATATAATGTTATTATTAATACATAATTATTTATGTAAAAATAGATCAATTTCAATATACAATTATATATTGAACATATAAAATATTTTATAGCTCGCACGGTGTGGACCGATCACCTAGTATACCATTATATTAAGACTTACTTGAATAAGAATTTTCGTTTTTAGTTTTTGGTTTTTTTTATAAGCAAAATCAATCTTGATAAAGCCTTCAAGCTATTCATCATATCATTTTTGTTTAACATTTAAAACTGTTTCTAACAGTTCGTTAAAAGTTATTAGGTGGCTAGCCCGCACGTATGTGTAGTCATGAGATTTTTGATAAGAAAATAGCTAATATAATATGAGATTGAATAATAAAATTTATCTTTTATAATAAATAGGCGATTGGCACGCGCAGTCGAATAATATATTTGTGAAATTTCTTAATTTATGAAAAAATATTTTAATATATTGGAAAATTAGATATATAGCAAAAAGTTGAAGAGAAAGATAACTCAAATACTTTAAAGAAAAAATATGAAACCAAACAAAATAATTTTTCTTTTTTCTTCATATTCTTCGTATTATACTTCTTATTCATATTTTACTTCATCTTATTTATAAAATTTTAAAATCCACAAAAATAATTTCTTTGCTTTTATTAAAGTTTTGCATTGTTACTTTTATTAAACGAAAGTTTTCTACTTCAAAAAAAAAAAAGGGTTATTCTGTTTTGTTTTTCGATTTTTACAAAAAAAAAAAACAATCTGGTTTTTGTATTTCATTTGGAGACATGACAACCTGGAACGATGCCATTCAAATGCTAAAACTAATTCAGTCCGACGTCGACGAGATAGGAATGATCATGAACGCAATGAAAAAGTCGTCGGAAGCCACCATCNGAGACATGACAACCTGGAACGATGCCATTCAAATGCTAAAACTAATTCAGTCCGACGTCGACGAGATAGGAATGATCATGAACGCAATGAAAAAGTCGTCGGAAGCCACCATCAAGAAATTGGACAACATCATTGCACGCCGTGAAAGAAGAAGGGCTGAAGAAAATGGATTGCTAGACGGACCATGCCATCAAGACATGGAGCCGAAGCCACCTGACTTACAAAAGTAGCCTCTTTGTCTTCCTACACCTCCTCTTGCCAACATCAACAACAAACAATCGAAGGAGGGCCAACCAGCTTCGAAGGACACCACTAAGCCGAATGAACAAGTTTTGAGGACAAAACTTCTTGAAAAGGGAGGGTATGATGTAATCATCAAACCAGTGGTTGAACCGGAGCTCCATCAAACATGCCACTCAAGCCACCAAGGGTCCGACCAGGACACATGTGACTATAATGGAGCATATCTAGCCAAATAGAAGGAGTTAAGAAGCGAATCAACTTGTTCCAGAAAGCTGACTCAACATAGACTCATGCCGAAGTGGAATCAGCACAAGCCGAGCTCTTATGACGAAGTTATTCAACTTGCAAAACGGGTGATGCCGAACTTACCCGAGTCGGATATACGTGCATTAAATGGAGGATTCCGACCGGACAGGGAGGAACTAAGCTACGAACCGGATTGTTATGGAATCATGGTTCAAAAACGAAGCTCGTCGAATTGGATTCACATCAATATCGGTTCAGACTTGGAAGTTATTGATCCTACAAGTTGGTGGACTTGTTTCGGGTCCAACTACGCGTCTAGACCAGAAATCGAGCTACACAGCCCAACTCAGGCACAGTATCGACACAAGACCACTTGGAGATTATTAATGGGTCTCTTCTGGTTCCATAAAGCCCAAGATCCGAAGATATGCCCCCAGGATTCTCAAGTTATGCCTCATTTCCCAAAACGGGTCAACTTGGTTCTATTCCGGGCAAGTTCTAACCATGATCGGTTTAGCACTTGTCAAACTTATTTATGGCGACCAGGCGACCTTCATAATCACTCAGAAGCTATCAATGACGTCTCACCATGCTCCAACATCCAGAGGATTAGTGGAATCACTCCACAGCTCAACTTTCCATATCCCGAGCCAACTACATCAAATCTGGTCCAACGAATATACCTCTTTGATTGATTCGATCCATCCTGCTTGGAGACCATTTACATGGTCCATAATGTTCCAAGGCGTCATTACTTCATGCCCAAGTTTCCAGATACAAAGCACCTTCAAGTCTTCCTCATTTGGCCAACAATCAAGCTTTAAAGGCCATATCAATCAAGCTTTTGATTGATCTATTATTTATACTAATTCATTTGTCATTTATGTTGATTTATTTTCTCTTTTAATGTTTTAGAATATTCTTGGTCGAGCTCTATATAAGCTCTTTTACTTTTTCATTGTAAAAAGACCCTTGAATTTGAAATATAAAGTTTTTACAAAGTATTCTTTGTGATTTGTTCATTAGAGCTGTGTGGAATCACTTCTCTTGTGTTCTTGCGAGCTCTTGAGTGTTTTGTAGAATCAATCACTTGAGTTTTCGTGTAGAGACTTGCATCCCTCGCGAGGAATAGCTCTTGGGATCCTGCTTCTAACCCCTGTTGGTTGTGGAATCAATCGACACCCGGCTTTAAGTCCCTTGTATCGTGCGTGAGGCTTTGGTAGATTCCCGAGTCTTGTGTCATTGGTATCAGAGCTAAAAGCTCCTATCCCCATTGTTTTTGTTTAAAAAAAAAAAGTTTTCTGTTTTGTTTTATTCCTTGATTTTTATAAAATTTTAAAATCCATAAAAATAGTTTTCCTTGCTTTTATTAAAGTTTTGCTTTGTTACTTTTATTAAACGAAAGTTTTTTACTTCAAAAAAAAAAACTAAAAAAGGGTTATTCTGTTTTGTTTTTCGATTTTTACAAAAAAAAAAAACAATCTGGTTTTTGTATTTCATTTGGAGACATGACAACCTGGAACAATGCCATTCAAATGCTAAAACTAATTCAGTCCGACGTCGACGAGATAGGAATGATCATGAACGCAATGAAAAAGTCGTCGGAAGCCACCATTAAGAAATTGGACAACATCATTGCACACCGTGAAAGAAGAAGGGCTGAAAAAAATGGATTGCTAGACGAACCATGCCATCAAGACATGGAGCCGAAGCCACCTGACCCACAAAAGTAGCCTCTTTGTCTTCCTACAGCTCCTCTTGCCAACATCAACAACAAACAATCGAAGGAGGGCCAACCAGCTTCGAAGGACACCACTAAGCCGAATGAACAAGTTGTTGGAACAAAAAATTTAATAAAGACAATTGGGCTTTATTATTTTGTGTTTAGTGTGAATAAGAAATGGGTTGAGGCCCAAACAAATGGAAGAGGCTAAAACAAATAGAAAGTTTCCATTAATTATAATTCTTTGTGGAAGAGACTTAAATAAATGTAAAGTTTCCATTAGGTATAATTACTTGTGGAAGAAGCCTAAACAAATGGAAAGTTTCCATTAGCTATAACTTTTTGTGAAAGTTAAAGTATCCCACATTGGAAACTTGGAATGTTTTCAAGTCCCCTCTCATACTATATATATGATGTGTTAGCCTCTCTTTTCAAATAATCCAAACACAGATCATCAGATCAAAAGCAAAGGCTAAATACAAGTTCCTTCAATCCACTACTGCATCAGTTAGTTTCTTTAGTTCGAGAGTATTAGTTGAGATACAAGTTCGTTAGACCCGCAATCGAGTGATGCGATTCGGGGTTGAACGGTTGTATCCTGGGACTCATGAATCGTGATAAAACCTGTCACACTATGGGTGATTCTTTGAGTTAAGGAAAGAGATTGCGATCTCGACTCCGTTCCAGTGTTTCGGTTTCACCGATTTATTATTTACGATTTTCCTTAACTCGTTTTATTCGGTTTTGATGATCCTTTTATTTTGTGATTAAATCAATATTACGTATTTCTAAATTATTGGTCTTACACAAGTTTTGAGGACAAAACTTCTTGAAAATGGAGGGTATGATGTAATCATCAAACCAGTGGTTGAACCAGAGCTCCATCAAACATGCCACTCAAGCCACCAAGGGTCCGACCAGGACACATGTGACTATAATGGAGCATATCTGGCCAACCAGAAGGAGTTAAGAAGCGAATCAACTTGTTCCAGAAATCTGACTCAACAGAGACTCATGCCGAAGTGGAATCAGCACAAGCCGAGCTCTTATGACGAAGTTATGCAACTTGCAAAACGGGTGATGCCGAACTTACCCGAGTCGGATATACGTGCATTAAATGGAGGATTCCGACCGGACAGGGAGGAACTAAGCTATAAACCGGATTGTTATGGAATCATGGTTCAAAAAAGAAGCTCGTCGAATTGGATTCACATCAATATCGGTTCAGACTTGGAAGTTATTGATCCTACAATTTGGTGGACTTGTTTCGGGTCCAACTACGCGTCTAGACCAGAAATCGAGCTACACAGCCCAACTCAGGCACAGTATCGACACAAGACCACTTGGAGATTATTAATGTGTCTCTCCTGGTTCCATAAAGCCCAAGATCCGAAGATATGACCCCAGGATTCTCAAGTTATGCCTCATTTCCCAAAACGGGTCAACTTGGTTCTATTCCGGGCAAGTTCTAACCATGATCGGTTTAGCACTTGTCAAACTTATTTATGGAGACCAGGCGACCTTCCTAATCACTCAGAAGCTATCAATGACGTCTCACCATGCTCCAACATCCAGAGGATTAGTCGAATCACTCCACAGCTCAACTTTCCATATCCGGAGCCAACTACAGTAGAACCTCTATAAATTAATACTCGATAAATTAATAATCACTATAAATTAATAAATTTTGTCGGTCCCGAGTCGGGTCAATGTAAAAATTACTAAATTTCGATTAGATAATAAGATAATAGTTTTTTTGAAACTCCTATGTAAAAATATAGTCTCAATTATTAGATAAATTAATAATTATACATTTAGGTATATATAATATGGTAAAATGTGATTATATTGTTGTTTCAAGTTTATAAATATTGTTTGAATTATTTTTCAAATTTATTGATATGATTTTTTCTGAATGAATTTTACATTATTGAAAATATTTTTTTGTATTTCGGTGAACATTAAGAATTCGAACCGAAAAATATCTCTATAAATTAATAAATATTAATTTATCGATAAATGAATAATTATTAATTTATCGATTAAATAATAACTCTATAAATTAATAAAATTTTGAAGTCCCAACATTATTAATTTATAGAGGTTTTACTGTACATCAAATCTGGTCCAACGAATATATCTCTTTGATTTATTCGATCCAGCCTGCTTGGAGACCATTTACATGGTCCATAATGTTCCAAGGCGTCATTACTTCATCCCCAAGTTGTCCAGATACAAAACACCTTCAAGTCTTCCTAATTTGGCCAACAATCAAGCTTTAAAGGCCATATCAATCAAGCTTTTGATTGATCTATCATTTATACTAATTCATTTGTCATTTATGTTGATTTATTTTCTCTTTTAATGTTTTGGAATAGTCTTGGTCGAGCTCTATATAAGCTCTTTTACTTATTCATTGTAAAAAGACCCTTGAATTTGAAATATCAAGTTTTTACAAAGTATTCTTTGTGATTTGTTCATTAGAGCTGTGTGGAATCATTTCTCTTGTGTTCTTGCGAGCTCTTGAGTTTTGTGTGGAATCAATCACTTGAGTTTTCGTGTAGAGACTTGCATCCCTCGCGAGGAATAGCCCTTGGGATCCTGCTTCTAACCCCCGTTGGTTGTGGAATCAATCGACACCCGGCTTTAAGTCCCTTGTATCGTGCGTGAGGCTTTGGTAGATTCCCGAGTCTTGTGTCAACTACTATTTATGCATGTAAACCTTAGAAAACTGTTTATTAAATCATTCACTTATAATAGTAAAAACGGGTGAAATATGAGTGTTATCAACTCTCCCAGACTTAAGCCATTGTTTATCCTCAAACAAAACATAAATTTAAGTAAAGAAAAGAGGTTTGAAATTGTGGAAGCTCACCAATACTTGGGAACTTATCAAGTCTTACTAATCGACCTGTTGAACCACATAACTCAGTAATCAAAATCCAAAACGTTTCGGTCTAATTACCTTGAGCTTTTTGTTTGTCCCATATATGGTTCATGGTCCCTTAAGGTATTTCGAGCTCTCTCTTGTTGACTCATTTATTCATTTACACGTGCAGTCTTTACTGAGGGAGTATCAATCAAAGAGACTTTATACTCTTCTCTTCCAAACACCGGAACAAAGATAATTTCGAATGCAACTCCCCTATTTTCTCTTTACTTAGTCGATTTCTCCCTAATTTTCTAGGGTATCATTTTATTTTTTCTATCGACTTTATTTTCTTTTATTCTTGGTTCAAGAACGCTCACTATTTTGTTCCTTGTGAGGAGAAGTTTTTGTGAAGCTGCTCGCTCTCATTGTTCTTTGCGGAACTCCGGCGGCCTTTCTTAAACCAAGCTTTCTTTTCTTTTTTTTCTCTCTCTTTTCTTGTCAGAGTCTAAAAGAGGAGTTAAGTTTGATGTACCTTAAACTCCTTGACGAAAAATTATGATTCATTAGGTGCGGAGTCGACGCAAGATCTTTCGAGTACATCAGAGATTAGAACTTCCTCAGGTAGAACAATTCACTCGCAGTGTTCAACTTAGTAAGCTTCGCTTCTAATCCCTGAGAGAATGGTCATTAGGCTTTATGTTCGAAGTGGCTAGTACCTAGCAAAGTTTATAGTTTCCGACTAAAAGAAAAAAGTTGCAAAGCAATCTATGTTCTTTGTTGTACCGGTGGAAACTGGCTAATTTCGGTTATTTATAATCTAACGCATATTTCGACACAAAAAGATAAAATATATGTTATTGTTATATATTATATTATGTTAAAAAAATTATCAATGAAACCTAATAAAAAATATTAGCATTGTTTTCTAATATGGTGATAATAATATATTTTCCAGAATTTAGAAGTTTTTAAACTATATAATTATGCTCTATATTATTAGAAAATATGATTTTTGTATTAATATTAAATTGTTATGCATGTTTTCAAATTATTTTGTTATAATCATAATAAGAAAAAAACAATGTATTTTATGTTTTTTTGTTTTTTATTTCTATTTTTTTAATCATAAACCATGTCATCTTTCTTATTTTCCTTGTTATTTTTTTTAGGTAAAGCCAATGAAAATATATATAAAATAGTAAGAAGATTTATAGATGACACATGTCAAATTTTTAGGTGATAGTATGTGGCACCATATCAGAGTTGCTTCCGAAAAAACCATAAATTATTTTTGCCATATCATTTTTTCTTAGGGAAAATCAATGAAAAAACATATAAAATAGTAAGGAGATGACACTTGTTAATTTTCAAGTGATACGTGGCAGCATATTAGAGTTACTACTAAAAAAATCTTAAAATATTATATAAAATTAAAAAAGAATCCGCATTATTCATGGATTTTATTTTAGTTTTAAATTTAAATAATAATTGTAAAAAAAGGGGTTTAAAGAATATGTTCTTATATCTTTAATTTGACTATCGATTTTTTCTTACCTCTTTATAATTTAGTATTTTCTACATTTTTTCTTGATGATTTTTGTAATATCTTTCATTAGTATTAATTTCTTTTTTAATTTTCATATTCCTTGAATTCGTTTAAATTTTAATATTATAATAATTTTTAACTTTTTTCAAATTACCATTTTGAAGTTTTTTTATATATCTTTTATTGAATTCATCTCATTTTTCATGTTTTTAAATTTTGTATATTCTTGTATCCATTATTTCTCTCAATTTTTTATATAATTTTTTAATTTCTGATTGCATCGTCATCTATTGTAAATTTAATGACAGTGTTTTTAATATCTACTAAGACAAACCGAAAATTAGATAAAAAAATTAAATACCATTGTAATTATCAATTAAAAATGATATTATTAATATAGTTATAGTGTCATGGTTTTGTCGATAACTATAGTTTAAAAAAATCAAATAAAAAAGCACGATAATATTATTGGTTGCATCATCATCTATTATAAATTTGTAATGACAATGTTTCCTAATATCTAGTAAGACAAACTGAAAATTATATATAAAAAATAGATACCATATAATAAGATGATAGAAAATGCTAGTATTCGGTTCAAAATGCTAGTATTCATGAGAAACTAAAGAGGAGAGATAAAATACAAAATATAAGGCTTGACAAAAAAAAAAGAATAAAGATAAATACAAGTGATGGTGCTTTCTGTTGATTACAAGTGTTTTCTCCAATTTCTGCGTTCTGTTTAGTATCCTACCTTGTATTTCTCCAATGTATACTACTTTGTTTAATCTAATGAAATTTTCAGAGGAAAAAAAAAAAAAAATACAAGTGATGGATTTTGGGAGATATGCAATGTAAGAACCAACAAAAACACATGATGCAAATGAAGACAATGAGTCAATGACACATGATGATGACATCGAACAGATCACTACTAATCAGTTACCACCGACTCTGAGATACGGCAAGTCGGCAACGTCACTTTTCTTTTTGTTATAGGCTTCTTTCTTTTTCTTCCCCATGAATCAACCTGTTTGACATAGACTAGCATTAACTAGCTATGTACTTTTATTATTATTTCAGTTCCAAGTTTTGATATCTTAAACTTAAAGTTTTAAAATTAGTAGGAGTCTCTTATACGAAACCTTAAACAAAGAAATCACAAAAAAATGAGAAATTATTTATTGTTGATCGATCTAAGATAAAACTCTATTTTAATTTTTTTTCGTAGAAGTTTTTCACGATTTTTAAATAACTCACATACGCAATCCTGACAAAAATTGAAACTCGTAAATTTTTTTTTTTTTTAAAGGAAAATAATATAATGGTTTACAAGTTGGGATGTTTTGATGAATAACCATAATAAAAAAATTTTACAAAGTAACCAAAAAAAGTAAAGATAGATACGAAGAGTTAGAGTGATAAAATAGTTAGTTTGTAGGTTAGATTTTTGTTTTTATGGTTATTCACCAAAAAATATTTTACAAGTTTGGCGCCATTTTTCAATACCAATTTTTTCATAGGGTTCCAATTTCACTAATGTTCAAATTCACAAGTCTCTCAAACTCTCGTTACTCGAAAACGAACCTTGAGTCTTGGTTTATAAATTTTCCAAAATAGACTTACAGAGCTTAGTAGATGATAAAATTAACTTTGTTTTGTAATCATTTTAAGTTGTATATGAAACACTTAACCTTATTTAAGTCTTCTCAATATTTAGAGAATCCTTAAGCTTTTAACCCCTAACCCCACACTAATCCTTAACCTTGAATACTTTATGTGTATTATTATAAACTTTTGAAATCTTTTTTTTGAGAAAGTAGAAGCATAATTTAAATTAAGGGTAAAGATGGGAGGCCCATAGATGAATTTGATAGATTTTGTAGAGAAGGCGACAGCTTAGTTCGAAGTACTTCGCCGAACTCAACTCACTTTGGATTTGTTATTTTCTTTTATTCTTGAGAATGACCTTATTCATATTTCACATCTTTTTTTTTAAAATTCGTATTTTTTTTTTTGGTAACTGGGTATTCAATTGAAAGCAAGGAAATAAAATGTTTACAGAGCCCATAGGGAGCCCAGATTTGGAAGCTCAAATAATACAACCAAGAAGAACTAGTTACTCATAAAGTTGACAATGAACCAGAAATTGAACCAAATTGTTAGAATCGAACCGGGAAGTTGGTTGAGGGAATTGATTACCGTTCCAACCGTTTTGAGGAGTATTAGGGATCTTGGAAGAAAGTTTATCGTGTTCCTTATGTCGCCGTTGTTCCCCGAAACCAAAGCTGAAGAAGATTCGAGGAGAGTGAAGGGTTCCGATCACGGAAACTTGAGCATCTATTTCGTACCGTCTGATCGATTTGTTTGATGACTATAGAAGTGGGTCGGGAAGTGTTTCTGTGAAGTCGGTGATTCCTCTCCATCCAGATGTTGTAGATCGTGGCCTGCCAACAATGAGGAGCAGCTTCCGTGAGATCCTTGATCCTGTGAAGTTACACAGGTGATCAATAGTTTCCGCCCAAGCATTCCTTGCAGAATGTCCACCGCATCGACTTATTCTGCTCCAGATCTCCCAAGCGTAAGAGCATTCAAAAAATAGGTGGTCACGGGACTCATCCGCATCCGCACACAGTAAACAGACTGGATCTACCTGCACTCCCCAGTTTCTCATTCTATCTCTAGTTGGGCAACGATTCAAGACAAAAAGCCAAGTAAGTACTTTATGTTTTGGAAACCCTCCCGAGTTCCAAACAATACCACTCCATGGAACTAACGGTTTTCGTTCAACAATTGCCGAGTAGATACTTCATGTGTTATACCTTTGCTTAACCTTATCATCAATCCACCATTCGTAGGAATCTTCAGCCTCTGCAAGCTGCACGGAGGAGAGATGGGCCTGGATGATCACTTGCTTCTCTGATCTTGCAGGGGGAAGGTGCCAAGATCCCAATCTCCATAAGTCAGAAAGCTTTGCATCCCGAGAGATACCTACATGCCGAGGTCCCTCAGATCCCAGATATGATGACAATCGACCAAACGGGCTCCAATTGTCGAACCAGAAACGACACAGCTGACCATTACCAACATTCATTTTGATCCACGGGTAAACTTCCTCACTTGATTTCAGTAACTTGTTTACTAACCACGAAAATTTCTGACTTGGCTTCTGCGACCAGAAATTGCCTAAGAAACCCGAGAGGATTTCCTTCTTGAACCAGACCACCCAAATAGAGCCAGCTCTAAAGAAGAGCAGCCAGATCAACTTAAACATACATGCCTTGTTCCAAACGAGTAAGTTGCGGACCCCTAATCCTCCTTCTTCTTTTGATGTAGTAACTGATGACCAAGCCACTTTTGCCGAATGATGCCCTTCTGTTGTCCCTTTCCAGAGAAACACACTACACAGAGAGTTCACTATGGTAATGCAGCGCTTTGGAAGGATGAAAGCTGAGCACCAAGAATTTGTTATTCCAGAGATGACCGAGTTGATCAGCTGCAGTCTGCCTGCAAACGATAGGAGTTTTGTGGTCCAGGCATTTAGACGGCTTTTGACCTTTTGTAGAAGAGGGGCACAGTCCAGAAGCGCCAGTTTCTTTGTAGACAGAGGAAGGCCAAGATAACGGACTGGTAAAGTTCCATAACTAATCCCTGATGTCTGTTGGATGGTATCTATTTCCTGTTGTAGTAGTCCAGAAGAGTAGAAGCTAGTCTTTGATATACTTATGGCCAGTCCCGAGAGAGTCTCAAATTCCTTTAACACTTTCAGAACATTCATGACTGATGACATTGTCCCATCAAGAAAGATTAGCAGATCGTCTGCAAAGCAAAGGTGAGTAATTTTTGAGTCCTTGCACTTGTGGTGATATTTAAAATGTCCCTCTGCAGCAGCTTTATCCAACATTTCTGAGAGACAATTCATTGCTAGGACAAACAGGAAAGGGGAAAGAGGGTCCCCTTGGCGAAGACCCCTTTTGACTTTAAAGTACCCGTGCACATGCCCATTGTAACCGACCGAGAATGATGGTGTGCAGACACAACCCTGAAGCCAGCGGATGAATGTTTCAGGTACTTCAATTCCTCTCAGGTAGCTGAATAGAAATTCCCATCTTATTGTGTCAAATGCCTTGGCTATATCAACTTTGATAGTGATACGTTTGGGGCCCTTTGATTTATGATAACCCTGAACTATCTCTGCAGCTAGTAATGAATTGTCCACTAACAGTCTCCCTTTGACAAATGCAGTCTGATTTTTCACGATGCACTGCGGTAAAGCTGGCTTGAGTCTTACTACCAGGAGCTTGGAGATTACCTTGTAGATGGTGTTGCAGCAGGATATGGGACGAAAGTCAGAGACAAGAGAGGAACCTGGGTGCTTTGGGATAAGCGAGAGAATAGTTGCATTCGTGGATGTTGGCATGAAGGCAGTACGGGATTTTTATGCGAGAGAGTTTTGGTCACCCTCTTTTAACCAGTTTATGCGGGATTTCTGTCTGAAATATGCTTCTTCAATGTTCCTCAGCTTGTCTAGTTTAGCATTTAGGTCCTTTTCCTGTTGAAATAAAGTTGGTGTTGGATTAGATAGCGCTTGTACCTGCACAGATTGAAGCAACTCATTAGTTTCTTTCACTCTCTTTTGTATGTCCGAAAAAGTCTCTCTACTAAGTGTTTTTAACTCTCATTTTAGTGTTCGCAGTTTTGCACACAGCAAAGACAAACTTGACTCAAGGTGCAATGTGTTTCCGGCTTGATTCCATGCAGCTTCAATCAGGGGAAGGAAGGAAGGATGTCTAGCTAGGTAGTTTACGAATTTGAAAGGCTTTGTTCCCGCCAGTGGACGAGGGGATTCAAGATTTAGAAGACAAGGACTATGATCTGAAAAATCAGGTGGCAGGAATGTAGAAACACTGTCAGGAAAAGCAGAGATCCAGTGGTTGTTTATCAGAAGTCGGTCCAATTTTTTAGCCCTCGGGTCAGCCGGTTGCTTATTGGTCCAAGTAAAGGGGGGCCTTGGTAGCGAAGATCAAAGAGCTCTAGCTGCATCAGACAGTCTCTCATCTCTAACATGTCCGAAGTAAGGTGATTAACCTCAGGGTCAGAGTGCTCCATAGGGTGGATTATTTGGTTAAAGTCCCCACAAACTATCCAAGGACAAGCATCAAGAGAAAGGCTTTGCTGGACCTGAAGAAGATCACACCAGAGTTCAGCTCTTTCAGCACTGAGATTAGAAGCATAGACTGCAGTGTAGTAGAAAGACTGATTTCCCGGAACCGTGACATAGCAAGTAATGTGTTGCTTGGACTGCTGAAGCATAGAGATTACAACAGGAGCCTTCCAAATAACGATAATTCTACCATCCTCATCAGACCGGTGATTAGTAGCAAAATTCCAACCAGGGCAGGTAAGATTCATAATATGGTTCAAATTTGGTTCTTTGATATGAGTTTCTAGGATAGCTCCAAAAAGTGGCTGATTTAAAGTAAGCCAATTAACAAAAAGCCGATGTTTATCCTGAACATTTAGTCCACGGACATTCCAAAAAAAGTTTTTTGTACACATTAGGAAAGATTAGGATTTACTTCCTTAAGAGGAAGTGTGTCCGACAAAATAGAAGAGAGAGGAGGAGAGGGTGAATCAATCACCATGTCAGATGATCGTGGTGAGGGATTTGGAGAGGGTGCGATTGAATTTTGTAAAATAGGAGAAGAGTCAGGGGCAGTTAGCGAATGTAGGATTGAGAATGAATTTAGGGTGGTTGTTTGCAGGGGAGGCGGGAGAGTCTTTTTATACTATGAAGAAATTTGGTTTTTTGAAACTTGAGTAAAAGCCTCAGTGGAGGTTTGGGGGGGTAAAACAATTGAAGGAGGGGTAGAGTTTAAAAAATTTGTTACTGAAGCCAGTTTAACACTATTTCCTGTTGTAGGAGATAAGACCTCAGAGGAAGCTGCCAATTTAGTCTCAGGGGGAAGAGCAGACTGAGACGAACTCGGTACATCAGATGCTTTTTCCTTTACTTTAGCTTTTCCAACTTTATCAGCTTTTTGAGCAGTTGCATTATCTGATGACAAAGGATTCCTGGCAGGTACCGATGGAGGGGGTAAGGATGGGCAATATCTGATGACATGACCCAATTCTTTACAGTTGGAGCAAGTAGGCGGGACCCAAGGGTATTCAACATTCATTGTTAGGATGGAGCCATTTTGGCGAAGCACCTCAACAAAAGAAGGCAGCGGTTTGTTCAGATTGACTTCAACCTTGACATGAGCCACAGTTAAACTTGTCAAGTTCTTTGTAAACTCATCTGTTTCCTTTGGTTCACCCACTAACCCAGCCACTAAGCTAATTCCTTTGTCATACATTAGGTCAAATGGCATTCCTTTAAGATGAGCCCAAATTGGAATAGCATCGAGATTCTCAGAAGCTCCCCCCGAGGAGTCCCATTGTGCTACTAGAAACATACATTCTCCAATATACCACATTTTCTTTTGGAGCACTTTGTTGCGGATGAACTCATTCGGTATTCTGACTAACATTGTGCGATTGATAGGATTCATGTGGATCTCAAGACGTTGCCCTTTTCCCCAGATATGGCTCAAAACATTTTGAGCATGCTTGTAAGTTGGAGGTCTCCCTTTGAAACTGCAAATAATGAAATCTTTGTGGATATTTGCTCCTTCTTGAAATACAGAGTCAGGGATAGCCACTCTGGGAACACCTTCAGAAGAGTAAGCCAATGGAGCTAACCTTGTTAAGGTACGGTCTGCATCTTTCTTTAGTTTTTGTGCCCAAGTTGTAGTTGCTTCATTCACTGGAAGTTGAGTGTTAGGAGCAGAGGTGGGTGGGGCAGAAGTTCTAAGTGGAACAGTAGTTCCCAGCCTGGTTTGAGGTAGAGACAAACTGGGATTAGGAGTTACAAAACCAGTAGCATTCCCAATAGCAGCAGTATTAGACTTAGACATCTCTGTAGTCGGCTCCGTTGAAGGAAAGAAAAGAAGCCCCTTTGTTGTCGAACCATCTACAAAAGTTTCAGAGGAACTAGAAGTCACTGTAGCAACTCCAGATCTAGGGTTTACAGCCGCAACTTCTTGTAAAAAAGAGGTCAAGTGCAAAGTATGGGGTTTGACAACAACTGGTATGGACACATGATGGACAGGAAGAGCGAGGACCACATTCTCCGGCTCGACATGAGCAGTTAGAGGGGAGTCATGAGAAGGAGAAAAGAGGGAGGAAGGAGAAGAAGAGGGAGATAACTGAAGAGAAAGAGGGGGAAAATTGGATGGATTCAAATGATGGGAAGGGTCAGGAGGGTCCGGCGGGAGAAGAAGCGGAGGAGAGGAGCTACCTTCAGCCGGAGCTGAAGGAGGAGACACACCGGAAACACGAGCAGCAGCGAGCCAGGGGTTCGCCATTTTTAGTAGAGTACAATTGTTCCAGTAGCTGTAGATTTCTTGATGACTAAACTATTATGGAAATTGTTAAAATTCGTATTTTTGTTGGTTACTAATTATTGTTGTAGTTGCCATAATCATCTTTTTTGTTTCGAATTCATTTCACAACACTGAAAAATCATATTCTTTTAACTGGTATTTTACATATCCATAGAATAGAAAAAAAAATGACATGAAATTTCCAAAAAATTTAACGAAACATTATACAACAAAATAAACGAATTAAAACTATTATTTTAAATACACACAATTAAAATAAAATATGTGATTAGTAAAATAAAAACTTTAGATATCTTATTTTAAGAGAGAGTTGGCGAACTAACGTATTTGACCGCATTAATATGTTAAAATAGCGCTCTTGTATAATGCGTTAAGAAACTAACGCTTTCGGATTTTTTACCCTTCTTGGCTATAAGAATAGCCTCTTGAAAACATTAGTAAATTTGATTTGATATTTATGCAGACTCTGGCTCTTTTGATACATTTCAATATTTTTCTATATATAATAGCAGCTTTATTATGTTCATTCTACTAGTTGTTATTAAAATTGTAGGCAGTTAAATATACAAAAACGCTTCTAGTAGATAAACATATATAGATTTCTATAAATAACAAAATGTTTCTAGAAATAATATCAAATATATTAGACAAATACTAAAAAACAAATAACGGATATACAAATACATTGCTAAACTCTATTGCTGAACCATATAAAAATCATAACTCTAAAATATGAACCTTAACCTTTTAACCCAAACTTTAAACACTAAAATTTAAACCTTAACCCTCTTCTTAAACTATAAAATCTAAACCCTAAACCCCCCTTAAAGATTGGTGAACCCTAACCTCGTTCTTAAATTGTAAAATCTAAACCCTAAACCCCCCTTAAAGATTGATGAACCCAAACTAATTAGTGTAAATTTTGTAATCTATTTTTTTTTTTGAAAATCTTTTAAAAGCTTTCTCAAGTTTTGAAAACTTTTATATGTTGATATTAATTGTTAAATGTTAACCCTGTAAAAAATATTGTTCATCTTCTTTATTTGAGTTTTCAATTTTTTTCACCTTACTCTTTAATGGGACAAGCATAAAAATGATAAATAAAATACATCAATTTTACAACTAATTCAAAGAATACACGTGACACCGTTAGATGCTAGCCCGATCTTCTTCTTCATGTTCTTCCCGCCTTGTCTTTTGAGGGTGCCTTTTCATAGATCCGATTTCTCCAAAACTGAAATATGATTTAGTAGATCCGATTTTTCACCTTTGAATCCATCAAACCCATAAAAAGAGAAGGAGAAAAGAGAGAGAAGATGAAAAAGAGATAAGAAGAGAGAGAAACTTGAAGAAACGTGAGGGAGAGAGAGAAAGAAAAAAGTAGGTAGATGTCGGATACAATATTTTTTACAATTGTCATTACCAGATTTTCAGAGGGGTAAAGCGTAATTGTATATGCCAAAAAGGGTAGTTTACTAATTATAGTATGAGGGGCGTTAGTTTAACATATTTTAGAGAGAAAGGGCGTTAGATTCCCAATTGACTCTTATTTTAATTTGAATCTCAAAATCACAAACAAATTCAATTTTCCAATTTCAAATTAAGATTTACAAAGATTTACAAACAAATTCGACCTGCTTCCACAACAAACAATGTTGACGTACTAAAACAACTAAAACTATTTCAGTTTACAAACAGTTCATATTAACAACATGATAATTTACTATTAGAATCAAATCGATTTATCATCAACAATAACAAAATAGATTAGCAGCATCACAGAATAACAAATCATTAGCAACATAACAATACATAAATGTTCAAAAAAAATATATATATATACATAACAATACATTACATATATATACAATTATACAAATTCCATAAAATCGGGATGTTTTGTCAGCCGTGTCTGCAGTCTCAGCCAACCAACACGTATTAGTGTGGATTAAACATCTACCAACATTTTGTGCATGCATAGTCTCTGGTTTCACAAAATGCGACAGCAACAGACGAATGATATGGTAAGCACATCATATACCAAACAACCATTGTGGATAACTAAAGGTATAACGGCGTTGTCTACTAATAAAAGCATAACTAAAGGTATCACTAGTTCGAAATAATATTTCGGTTGTTGTACACTTACGTTAATAGTTTAGAACTAAATCTCTAAAAATACATAAAAATTAATATTCTTTTTTTTCTACAGTCTCATGGAGCTAGGGACGTTTTACTGAAATAATATATGTGTCTTAGCTGAACCAAAATATATCAGTTACATTTAATCAATACCAAACCGGAAAACACGAATTGGGTTTGATCGGTTTGATTCCGTTATTTTAGCTGGTTGTTGTACACTTACGGTACTAGTTTAGAACTAAAACTCTAAAAATACATTAAAAAAACCTAATATTATATTTTTTTTCTACAGTCTTATTGAGGGATATTTTACTGGTTGAATCAAAACTATTAGACAAATTGTTTAACTCTTTTTTTTTTCCAACTGATTGATAATATTAGACATTGATGGATACAAGGAAGAAAAACATACTCAACGCAGAGTTAAAACTTTTAAAAACTACAACAAAGAAAAAGGTTTGGAATGCTAGAGATCAAAGGATGCTAAAACTGGAATCACATAACGAAACACCCACGAAGCTTTTCCATAGAAACTGGAGGTGCCAGAGTTGAACCCGAGACATGAGAAACAAGAGGCCCCAATCCGAAGACTGACCTACCTCGAACCCAAAAAGCAACAACACCGGCAGAAAAGAACGTGAAAAAGAAACGATAGCAAGCTCAGAAGCTACTTCAAACACGACAACTTGGAGAACAGCGATCCATGAGACAACACTGGCAAAATGTCAAAAAGAACCATCCAATCTTACACGCGGACATTCGTGAAACCCAATCTTACCCATCTACTGGCAAACGATTGGTCACCTCCTCTCAAGAGAAGACCTGATGATCGAAACCACTGTATCGTCCTGAAACCCAACTTCCTAGAACAAGAGAAGAAAGGGCAGTAGATGCCTCCACAGCAGAATACCATCCAAAAGACGAAACCCAAAAATGAGATCGAGGCAGACGCATAAACGCATAGACCCGAGACGACAAGAAAAAGCAGAAGCACTCAGATTCAAAAGCTATGACCAAACCATGAGAAAGAGATGAGAAAAAGCACCAAACCCGACTCACATCCTGACTCAAAAGTCCAGCCATGTACTAATCCGCCGATATGGGCTTTTAATCACTTGAACTTCTAATCTCCGATACTAAAAACCGAACATACAAAGACCACTAAACAAGCCCAGGAAATCATAACGAGAATGGGACAACGACAACGCCGATGAATATGGACCAGAACACATCTCCGAGGGGCAAACCTGAAGACACGGCTGAGCCAGAAACGTAGGAAACCACAAGGACGAAGAGATCCGGCTACCACGACCTCGAGACACTTCAACCACCAACACCTCCAGATCGAAAAAGACAGATCTGAGGAGAGAATCGAAAGCCAGGCCGAGCTTTGTGGTGGTAACAGCGCGGCTGTTCCGAAGCTCAAATGAGTCGGCTCCACCAGAGCATCGATCTCCATCCTCATCTCCGATCTGATGATTTCTTACCGACAGGAATTCACCGATAAGCTCCAACTGCTGACATCAAAACTACTACAGAGAGACAACAAGAAAACGAAAAAGATCGGCGTTGGCGCTGTCGAAGCTGCCCGACGCCGGTCAGATCTTCATTCACGGCGGCGGCTCTTTTTCTGGGTGGGATACGATTTTAGGTTTTGGGAGAGAAAAATGTCTCAGTAAATTCTCATTAAAAAAACTGGAGCAAATTGTTTAACTCAAAACAAGAAATCAAAACCATTAGACAAATTTCTTGACTTAAAACGATAAAAGTAGAAATAATATTTTTAATTTTCTCTAGTAAATAATGGCTTCAAAATGGTGACGCAGATAAAAAATGCAGATCAAGTAGATCATGCAGATCAAACAGAACAAATACAGATCAAGTAAAAATACAGAACAAATGCAGATCTGCAAATAATAATATTATATTAAATAGTGTAACAATATAAAATAATACAAATCAAATAATTTAAAAGTCAAAAATAAAAAAATACATATAAATGCAATAAATAATATATTTAAAATTTAAATAATATCAAAAAATTAATTTAGATTACAAAATAAAAAGAAATTTTAAAAATAAAAATTAATACAAAGTAATTTTATTTGTCTATATGTATTTACAATATAAATGAAATAAATATAATTATGAGAATAAATATGTTTAAAAGTTTAAACATTATTTGACATAGAATCTCATTAAAAGTTAATATAAACTATTTTCTCACATTTGACATAGAATCTCATTATCCTATTTTCTCTATTTTAGTATCACATGGATCAGTCCTATTCATATTTATAATTAAAATATAATTTATAAAATAATATTTATAAATTTATTCTACTAGTTTATACCAGTTAATAAGTTTTAATTTTTGAATTATTATGTTTCTAAATATATTTATAGCAATAATTATATATATTTGTAAGAAAATCAACACGCATAATACTAGATTGCAAACAAATTATATACAAATTAGGAATATGTAAAGTAAAAATATATATAATTTTTAGATATATATTTTATATATATTAAATATCACACTAAATAAAAATATCAATTCTTAAAAAAAAATATTACATAGAAAAAACGAAAATTAAAATAAAATCATATTTTTAAACTTTAGAAGATTTGTAGATTTGTTTATTGTATGGAAATGAATAAAATAAGGTATCAAACTAAAAACATTTATAGGCAATTAAAAAAAAGAAAAAAAAAACAAAACAAAATTACATGAATGGTCATCTGTATGTGTCCATCCCCTTTTTCTCTTTCATGTACAGATCAGATTATTTACAAAGGTTTTGATCTGTATGCATATTATTTAATTTTTTAATATTATTTTTTTGTTCTGCAAAAAATAGGTGAATGACAATTAAAATGCAGATCAATATGCTTTTTGATAATCTGCATATGTTCTGCACATTCATTCAAACCCAATGATTCATATATGAACAATCTTCACGTCAGGAGTGCCACACACCTATCACTTATGAGGAACATTATTGGGTATAAATTAGTGAATTTATATATATCTTATTATATAAAGTTGGATGCGTCAAAATTGCTTATTAACATGATCGTGACACGTGTCAAGTTAATCGATTAGATTTTGACATTTGTTATAAAAATTACAACCAATTAGATTTTAACATAATGTTTACAAAAATCTAAAAATTAGTTTAAAAAAAAAAATAATAATAATTTTTTTAATAAAACCCACATACCCAAAATATAAGTCGACTGTTGCAAAATAAGTCAATCAAATGAGATAAGTCGACTGTTGTAAAAATAAATCAATCAATACAAAATAAGTCGATTGTTGTAAAATAAATCGACTATTGTACAAATAAATTGATTGTTGTAAAATAAATCGACCAACCCAAAATATATGTCGACTGTTGTAAAATAAGTCAATTGTTGTAAAATAAGTCGATTGTTATAAAATAAGTCGATCAATCAAAAATAAGTCGACTGTTGTAAAATAAGCTATTTTGTAAAATAAGTCGACTGTTTTAAAATAAGTCGACCAATCCAAAATAAGTCGAATGTAATAAAATAAGTCGACCAACCCAAAATATATGTCGACTGTTGTGAAATAAGTCGACTGCTGTAAAATAAGTTATTTTTTTGTAAAATAAGTCGATGGTTTTAAAATAAGTTGACCAATCCAAAATAAGTCGAATGTTTTGAAATAAGTCGACCAACCCAAAATATTAGTCGACTATTGTGAAATAAGTTGACTGTTGTGAAATAAGTTGATTGTTATAAAATAAGTCGACTGTTGTAAAATAAGTTATTTTTGTAAATAAGTCGACTGTTTTAAAATAAGTTGACCAATCCAAATAAGTCGAATGTTATAAAATAAGTCGACCAACCCAAAATATAAGTCGATTGTTGTGAAATAAGTCGACTGTTGTGAAATAAGTTGATTGTTGTAAAATAAGTCCACTATTGTAAAATAAATCTACCAATCCAAAATAAGTCAACGGTTGTGAAATAAGTGGACCAACCCAAAATATAAGTCGACTGTTCCAAAATAAGTCAACTGTTTCAAAATAAGTCAAATGTTGTAAAATAAATTGATTGTTTTAAAATAAGTCGACAACCAATCGAAAATGAGTCGACTGTTATGAAATAAATTGTCTGTTAAAAAATAAGTCGACCAATCTAAAATAATCCACTGTTGTAAAATAAGTCGATTGTTGTAAAATAAGTCGATTATTGTAAAATAAGTTGATTGTTGTAAAATAAGTCGATTATTGTAAAATAAAGCTTGATGTTTCAAAGTTGCTAATTAACATGATCGCGACACGTGTAAAGGTCTATCGATCAAATTTTGACACTATCGAATAGATTTTGTTTGAAAATATAAAAGTTCTATTTGTAATTTTCACACTATAAAATTTTATTTTTATTTTTTAATTTTATTTTTCTTTACAAGTGATCGGATTTTATTTTAAAATATTTTTTACCGTTTTAAAATATTTTATTCAAAATCTACATATATAAGGGTCCTATTCTAGTATATATATAATGGATATGTCTGTATGTGATTCTACTAGTGCATATATATATATATATATATATATATATATATATATATATATATATATTTTTCATCTGATAAAATTAATATTTCAAAGTTGATATAAATGTGGAATACATTTTTTAAATACTTTGACTTACATACAAAATGCCATAAAACATAAACCAACATTAGGAGAAAATAAAACAAAAGCAAGAAGAAACAGAGCGCAATAGCTAAAACCTGTAATGACACCAACCACACCCGAAGCTAGGCACAATTCGGTAAACAAGAGAACCGATAAACCCAAGAAACATTTCACTTTCTGTAAGCAAACCAAATCCGAATCTAGGCACAATTCGAACTCCACCAGCAAAACTGCAACAGCAAAGAAAGCAGAACGCAAAGACCGGATCCAACTACCTTCCAAGACAAGTATTTTATGTAGAGAAAACTTTCGAAATAGAACAGAGTTCAAAACACAGAATCTTGAAAGCAGACCGGGAAAACGTCAAATAGGATCAACACTTTTTACATGCGGACACTCGCGATCACAGCCTCAGAAACCTACAGAAAAACGTTGATCACCTTCTCGCAAGAGAAGCTGAAGATCGAAATCACTGCTTCTTCTCGAAACCAAACCCAAGACTCTAGAGTGTCAAAAGAGATCGGAAATTAGATTACTTCATAGCAAGATACTATCCAAAAGACGAGCCCGAAACCCAAAACCTCACTATTTTGAAACCTTACAACTACAAAGAAAACGAGCTAGGACAGCAACAACAACGCAAGACTTCCAGACCAAACCCCTAACAGTGAATCTAAAAGCCTAACAAAGAAAAGGGAAAGAGGCAATCAACCTGAACCGAAACTGAGACACCTAGTTCTGGCAACAAGCCACCGCCCCAGACCGAAAATGCACCTTTACGAAGCCAAAAAACTTTAGGACACCGTCTGAAAACCCGAGCCATCGAAAAAGAATGCCATCAGACCGAGATTGAAAAACCAACTTTCCATCTCGCCGAGAAACACCGGCAAACTACAACAAAAAAAAGCAATGGATACGACAGTAAGGATCTCTTCACGAAAACGGTACCTACGCACCAACTACCGGAGAAAACCCCCAACGACGAAAATTCTTTTGTAGTATTTATCTATGAATAGCTGTTATGTTAAATAGTCAAAAGCAGCGGACTCATGCTATTTCACATTTCAAAAGTTTATTATATAAGCTAACTATACTCCAAGTAAAGTGGATATAAATCATGGGTCAAAGTGCCGGTTGTAATAATCCTCCTTACTTTCCTTCATTTATTTCCTAGCTTTTGAGTGAAGCTAGAGATCCATATAAATTGGATTTTATTATATGGCAGTGTTTAAGACCATAAGATTATAAATTTATTGTATGGCAGTGTCAAAGCAACTTCTTCAAGATAGAAAAGTCTATGTAATCAATAGTTGAGATAAGCCATGCACAAAACTAAGAAAATCATGTCATATTTGCATTTTTATTGAATAGTATGAAATGTAAGACGAAATACAAACAATTAGTTTTCGGCGGAGGTAATTCGATTTCAGGGTATGGTCGCCTTTTCTTGAGGACTAATTTGGCTAAAGGCAGTACCACACATCTTAAGAGGCTATCTATGTACGTATATATAACCTATGCCTATTTATTATGACAAGAAGTCGGTGAAACACATTGACAATAATATCAAATTTCTATGAGCATAGATGATGAAAATTAACAAATGCCATTTCTTTAACACAAAATCACACGTGGCAAAATGGTCACATATCATGTCTCCACACTCCACTCACACCCAATTGAACCAAAGCACTACATATGTTTTTCTTTGACTAGCTCGATCTTCGGGACTTACAATACATGCACGCTCCACTCCAAAGGTGGATAGTGGGAAATTCGGTCAACTCATCATTTATACATGCCAAAACAATAAGCAAGACCAAAAGGTATTTTATAATATTGCATATCTACTTTGTGTTTTCTCTAGAGCTTTTGGTAAGAAGATAAAGATATACAAATTACATTTTCAATCTCTTTAACTTATTAGTCATTAATTTTAATCTCTTTAAGAAGATTATAAAGAAAATTGCTTTACAGTACAATGAATCTTTTTCTTTTATACTAACTTAGCATTTAAAAATAATAATCTATCTAGCTCTGCAAATATCATTTTTGGTCTTATTTTTATTTATTGTTCTTTTGTTTTTTTTATTTTTTTTTTTTTTTTTTTTTTTTTTTTGTTTTTTCTTTTTTTTTTTTTTTTTTTTTTTTTTTTTTTAAAAAAATTGGTCCTTTATTTTTTTTTTTTTATTTTTTTTTCTAAATTAAATATTTGTTGTGTTAATTTTTTTATATAGATTTTGTTATTAAATGTACATATTAATTTAAATTTTATTATGAATACAAAAACGTTTTAAATCTTGTTTTCTCTTTTTTTTGCCAACAGCCTCCAATCTTATAACGGTTCAGTAAACCAAACTGGAGGAACTGAGTTTACAAAATCTAGACGATAAAAGTAGTCTCGAGCACTTCGTGCTAGTTTGTGTGCATTTGTATTATGTGCGCGTGTGATATGCGAGATAGAGAAGAATGAAAACTCCTTCTTGCATTCATTCTTCTCTCGTATTCCTCTAGATGCAATGAAAAGGCCGGCCACTCCTCTGGTTTGGACACCACCTTCATAAGTTTGGAATAATCTGTGAGAAATACCACCGCCAGTTTTCTTGCATCGCGCATGCAATGCATGACCCATATAAGTGTTTCTAACTCCGCGTGTAATAGAGAAATAATTTTTCGTACACTTTTTGCCCCATCAAAGTCCCAGCCGTACAGTACCACCCCAAACCCGCATTATTGACCGTCTCTTTTCAAGATCCATCAATTTCTCATTTTAATCCATCATGAGCTGAAATCTGAATTGGCGGGTTCCGTTGTTGTGTGGTTTCCCTCATATCCTCGACAAGTGCTAGTTCCCATGTCTTTGCTTCCGCCGTCGCAATTCTTAAGACCTCTCGGGGGTTCCGTTCTAGATTATAGTACATTTTATCATTTCTTGCTTTCTATATATACTATAATATACATGAATATACCGTCATGTAGTCCTGAAAATTTCGGGTTTCGGAACGGGTATTTGAGGGAACGGGACGGGAACGAGAATTTGAGAATTGAAAAAAAATTCCCAAAAGAGAATCCGATAAGAACGAGACGGAAACGGGATGGGTTCGGGACTTTTCTTTACCTAAAATCTCTTCCCAAATGGGTAATTATTTCGGGAAAATTCTGGTAATTACGGGAAAATTCGGGAAAATTCGAAAAAATTCAAGAAATTTCGGGAAGTTCAGGTACCCGATCTCATTCTCGTTACTTTCATGTATTCTTTCTGTACCCGTTTGAAAAAAATAAATGATCTCGAACGAGATTTTTTTTTAACGAGAACGGAAACATGACGGAAAATTCGAAACGGGTACATATGGAAATCGGAAATCCGTCCCGAAATTTGCAGAGCTAATGGCCTGGTGGTTAAATTGTTTTCTCTTATATTTGTATTTAATTTAATAAGAAAATATAATGTACACATCTAAAAAACATATTGAGCACGTTAATTATTGGAAAACGGGATTGGACACCGAGTGTCGCATCCCATGTCCGCCCAAATAACCCAGCTATGTTCATATATATAGTGTGATTTGAAGATTTTATTCTTGTTTTATAAAAAAGTGATGTTTTGTATTTATAATGCAAAAATTTTAAATAAAAATTCAGTTTCAACCATATTGCTTTAATGAATTAATTAGAAAAATAATTATTTAGAATATTAATACAGAATAAAATAGAAATTTTAATTATTGTGTTTAGTATGTTAAAAAGCTATAAAAACGATATCCTGAAGAGAATACTTAAAGAGAGAATTGGATAAACAACACAAATTTGAACACAAATTAAGAGATCGACATATTTTTATGCAGGCCCAAACATTAAATTAATTTGTCATCAAATCGGACGTGTTTACCCCCACGCGTTTCGGTCATTCAATTTATATCATACACAACAATTATTTTCTCAAAAAAACCTCAACATCGATTCTCAAAAAAACCTCAACCACGATAGATATCTGATAACGAATAAAGTGGTGCCGCCGATTATAGATTTCACTATAAAGATGTTGCTGGACGCGGCGGCGAGATCAACGATCACCGAAACTCAAAATCCCAGATATATATGTATATACTCTCTCTCATTTGCTAATCTTCTACCTGATTTTTACCATTGGGCTTTCGATTTCTGGAGTTATTACTTTGATTTTGTGCGTAGTTTCGATCTAATTCGGAGATTTGAGTGAGAATATTCTCTTTTTGGATGAGATAGTGATAAGTTTAAGACCTTTATCAATATTTTTTACGATTCAGCAAGAGCAAGAACAAACAGTACAAAAGAACCAAAGATACAACTCTACGTTTTGTTTTAGATATCTACGTCTTCCTTCACCACAAAAGAGCCGATTTCACCTTTGTTCTCGTAACGGCTCAAACACGATTTTCACATAATTAAATGTGTATGATCAGTATTTCTTCTTGTTTTCGGCGAAAACGATGTTGAAAACCCATATAAATCATGGATAATTAAAGTACGATGAACTGATGTAATTTAGGTTGGTAGACATCTACATATTAAATTACGGATATATATATATATCGTATAGGGGATATATATATATATACAAATATAGAGAAGTAATGTTTTATTTAGAACTCTACAAATAAAATGTCAGAACTAATCATATGACAATACTACAATATAAAATGTAGACATATATATCTTATTGTGAATATATATATATATATATATCTAGGCATTGAGTTTAAATTCTTATCTAATAATATATAAAGATATATGTTCCCTCTTTCTGTTGCCCGCATCTAATAATATATAGAAATGTGTCATAGTCTAGCTCTACTCATTTTGGAGGCACATGCTACTGGAGGATTGTTCTAAAGTTTATATCGTCCAAGAAGGAATGATCCGGAAACGTGGTGGGAAGCTCGTCGTGGACATGTTCGAGCACTATTGTGGCGAGATTAACCTGTCCTAGAAACTCAGCTCTAACTGATGACCATTAAAGGAACAATAGGAATGAAAAGAAAAAGAATGAAATGAATGAATTATTAGGAATGAGTGGGAATGAAATACATAAAAGAAAATAAATAAATTTATTTTATTCCTCCCCAAATTTGATAAGGAATACTTTTGTTCTATAATTCCTTTTAGAATAGAGAATGAGAAGGAATGATTGGAAAAAAAATTACTCATAAATGGTAGAAAAAATAAGGAATGAAGGGGAATCCACTATTCCTCGTCATTTCTTTGGTCACCAGTTAGACCCTTTGTTTCTGCTATTCCTCCATCTCTCAAACTCCTTTTTTGTTACTTGTCCATCAAACCGTCTAAGCACCACTTGGTTATATCTGTATTTTGTATTTTGCTAACGTTATTGTTCGTTTGTTTATTAAGACTTTGTTTTTAGAGTGGGTTCAAGTGTCTAAGTTTTAAATATATATATATATATAAATTTATGTAGACATATAAAAAATAATGATACAAGTTCATATATATATATAGACGTACATCAGACACCAATTTAGACTATATTTACATGTATATGACCATATAGACGTTCATAATACGACTTAGCATTGCAAGTTTTAAGTTGGATATAATTATATTACATAATTATATATGGGCACTCCAGAAACCTGGGTGTACATTGATATTATTCAATTTCCCGCTCTTAGTTCAACAAAATTAAAGATAACACGGTTTGCTCAAGCATTTATTGTCCATCACATTGCTCTGCATCGCCTCTCTCATAATAAATGATGACAAAATTCAAGCTAACTCAAGCATTTATTGTCCAAATTTTGTCAACTTCCTACGCGCATGAAGATGGCATTTTCGGTAATTTGATGTTGCCAATTACCTTGAAAGGGTATATCATTTAGCTCTTTTCTTCTACCGTTTATGTCATTGTCTATAAGCTAATTTTTCTCCAAACTTAGCCATCTACCAAATTGACTCATATTTAAAAGCCCAATAACTATAATCTAGAGATTATAGAGTAGTGTGGTTCGCGTATTGACATTTGTAAGTTCGCTTTAATTGGTCAAATCCGATTTTGTGAACAATGAAGATGCAAAAATACAATTGTATGCCAGTATTGGGCTACGGTCTAGTTTTAGAATTCTGCTGATCCTAAGTGCATTGGAGATGTAAAGCGATTGCAATGATTATTTCATTACACAGAGATATAATAATACAATAATTTAACATAGTATTTTAAATTAGTTAGCTCAGCCATGGCACAAGGCAATACATTTACTTGCCAAGGCAATACATTTACATTTCAACTCCGATCCCTATATTCTTCTTATGAGATCATTTGGCCTTCAATTCCTTCTTCTTCTCTTATTCGTACAAATACTTATTCTTCTTTTTTCTTTGCCTTACGATTCCTCTCTTCTCTCAACTTCTTCTCATCGGTTCTTGTGCAGAATTAAGCAAAAGAAACGAGAAAGAAGAAATTCCGAGGATTATACATGTACTTAATATTTTAGTACTGCATAATTATATGGTTTCATTTTGTTAAGTGGTTAATAAAACTTAAACATATACTAAATCAAGAGAAAAAAAATGAAACAACATACACAAACTTGTCAAAATCTATCCAAGATTATGAAAAAAAGGAAGACTTTTTAGCATTATAATGTCCAAACATATATATTTACTCCCACATAACTAGAGACTATAGAGTTAGCGACGGTCGGTTCGCGTATTGACACTCGTCGGTGCAACCTTTACTGTTCTTGGGCCAGCTCGATAAGCCCCAAGATCCACGTCATCGCTTCTGCCACAAACTGTCCTTGGAGCCATCAGAATCATTCCTTTCCACAAATTTCTCATGCTCATTTTTGTCACCACCCCATTCTCTTTCTTACTATCATATTCAAGCTTCTTCTTCAATAAAACATGATCATCCCTGTAAGCACTGGCCTGATTAGCGTGTAAAGAACCTTCATCAATCCTCCTTGGAAAACTTTTGATTTCGTAAGGGTCAAGAAGACTAGAGAACTTGGTTTCTTGATCTCCACGCAACAAATGATTAGTGCACGATTTAGAAACCCTATTCTTGGATATAATCATGTTCTTGTTGGCCTCGAGCTTGTACCGCGACGGTCGAGGTGTTCTTGCGGCTCTTGTTGTGAGACCGAACTCTCTAACCATTGGTTTTCCTTCGTTTCTTTCGTACCCAAGCCCACGTCGCAGCTTTCACCGTCGCCAGCTCATCTCCTTCTCCTCCTCTAGTGAAGAGTGTCGATGGCCATCTCTACTTTCTTCTCTTGCTATTGCTGCTGATGATATTTTTCTTCTCGGACATAATTGGTGTTGAAACGTAGTAGTTGGGGAATGGAATCATTGTTCATATTGATTATAATTTTCTTGGGTTTGTGGAATCTGGAGGGTACACGTAAATAATGGCTAAGGAAAAGCTAAGAAATATTTATAAATAAATATGGTGTGAGTAAAAATAATTAATAAAAATGAGAAAAAGAATAGTTGCTGTTGGTATTTGCTTTTGGGTCCATTGGTGGATACAACAATTATTCCGTAGAGAAAGTGTTGTATTTTTATATTTGGTCAAAAAAAAAAAAAGTGTTGTATTTTTATAGTTCGACGTACATTCTGCATTTCCTATATTCTTTTCTACACCAGATACAGTAAAATAGTCCTTTCTATACTTTGTTTTTTTTATGAAATGGGTGATTCATGTTTTTTTTGGGTCATCTGAATTTTATATATCAATGAAAGAAAACAATGGATCGAGCAAACATTTACAGGGACACCAAGATCCAAATGGTACAGCTAGACAAAGCATGTATCAATACTGGAAGCTACAAGACCCCAACACACAATTCAAGATTTTATATTGTGTTTTACTAATATAGTTTAAAAAAATCACGACAATATAAAATAGGAAAATTACTCAGATAAGTACTTTGTGGTGTATGAGTTTTTGTGGTCTAAGAAAGGAACATGTACATGAATATGCTCATAAAAGTTTCAAGAGGTTTATCAACATCATCACTTGTATATGTAGTTTTCAGTGGAAGAAGACTGCACGCAGTTTGACTTTGACCAGTACTAACTGATGCGATCATGGAAATGTAGTTTTCAGTGAAAGAGGACTGCATGCAGTTTGACTTTGACCAGTACTAAGTGATGCGATCATGAAAAGCACAAAGAAGAATGAGCTTGTAGCTGAGCTTGAACCTGAACTAGAAGCCGTTGAAAACTTGGTGATGCCATCCAGACCCATGACTCGTGCAAGGCTCAAGAGACTTAAAGAAGGAATTGGAGGATTACTCAATCAGATGATCACTCAGAAAGAAGAAGAAGTTAAAACTATTATGATTTTAATTTCACAGCAAACTTCTGGAATTACACAGCAGACTTCTGGAAATACACAGTAGACTTCTGAAAATACACAGCAGACTTCTGGAAATACACAGCAGACTTCTGAAAATACACAGCAGACTTCTGGAAGGACTACACAGCAGACTCATGAATCAAGTTCATCAAGTCTTATAAAAAGCTTATAAATCCGAAGTCTTATAAAAGCTTATAAAGGATGTGATCATTTGTACTCTTTTTCCTTGTCCTTTGTATTTCCCATTGGGTTTTTCAGGAAAGGTTTTAATGAGGCAAATTGATTCATAAACTTTATAAGGTTTATTCATAAGCTTATAAATTCGACCAAGGGAAGGGAATGCAGTTGAAGAGTCAAATTCGACCAAGGAGGGCAAGAGACATTCGCTGGATCTGGGCAAGAGTCATTCAACTCATTTATTTTCGGTCTTGGTCTTCCTTAATAAATGTTGCATTGTTTTTAACACATTTTAGTCTAGTTTTTTACAAAGCATTTCCTATAAATATTCTTGTAATCTCTTGGAGAAACACAACCTTTATTTATTTATTTTGAGAGTGATTCTCTTTTGTTCTTCGTGAACATTTCCGATCCTTGGTGTGTAATATCCATTGATCAAAACCTTAGTCCGTCTTGGTGCGTCATATCCAAGGGATTAAGAGATTGTATGGTGCGTCATATCCATTCAATCAACCTTGAATTCGTCTTAGTGTGTCATATCTAAGGGATTCAAGTTGGGGAATATCAGAAGTCTTTCCGCAACTTCTGTGCGATCCTTTCGTTCCAATACCTTGTTCTTTGAGGATTCATCTCTGCATAAGATCTAAGGCCTATCCATCTATCCGAAATCCAACTAAAGAGTGCCGATTCTTGGGAAGATCGTATCAAGTGGTATCAGAGCACACTCTTCAGTTCGGTATCATCTATCATCTTCTCACCTTCTCATCTATCATCTTCTCATCTCTTCACCTTCTATATATCATCTAAATTTCTTTTCACCTTATATCTTTTCACCTCCTATCTTTTCATCTTCTATTTTTATTTCTGTTTTAAGTTTTTGTATTTAATTTATTATTTAAAAAAAAAAAAAAGAAAACGAAAATCAAAAAAAAAAAAATTCGTTGATAAAAAAAAAGCAAAGAAAAAAAAGAAAAAAAAAATTATTCAGTTTATTTCTTTGGTTTTAGTTCCTATATTTCTTGGGAATTTTCTGTTCTTCATCAAGTTCTTATCTCATCTATCTTTGAATTCATTTGGATTGTTCTGTTTGGTTACTTTGGAGATTACCATTGAGTTGTATTGGATTTGTTCTATTAGAACTCTTGAGAAATCACTGAGCGAAATCAGATTGAGTGAAACACCTTTGAGAGAAACACTTGTGAGAAACTTTTGCTACTAATCTGTTTGTTAGTTTTGCAGGGAAAAATCATGTCTAACCACGATGGAGATAACAACAATGAAGAAAGAGAGGCAGTTCCAAATCTGCAAGTGCAAGCAATGATGGGAGAAATGCGGAGATTGCTGAGGAATGAAATAAATGGTGTCTATGATAGACTAGATGAAATGCTAGTAGAGACACAACAAAGACAGCCACAAGATGTTCCTGTTGAGAGAGCAAGAGAGGAACTTAGACCAGCAAGGGTCGAATTAGATGTTGACTACTACAGTCATGATGGACGCTCATCTCAAGGGAGCAGGAGGATACCTAGGCGTGAGAGAGAAGGCATGAGACAACGTGATGATGATCTTGGAGGACTTAAGCTCAAAATTCCACCATTTCATGGAAGGAATGATCCAGACACCTATCTAGAGTGGGAAAAGAAGATAGAGCTTGTGTTTGATTTCCAACACTACACGGAGTACAACAATATGAGAGTGGCAGCCACAGAGTTCTATGATTATGCACTAAGCTGGTGGGATCAGTTGGTTACCTCAAGGAGACGAAATGGGGAACGTCCAGTAGAGACTTGGGCAGATATGAAAGCTATTATGCGAAGGAGGTTTGTTCCTAGTCATTACCACCGTGAGCTTCATCAGAAACTAAGGAGACTTACACAAGGCAGCCGTAATGTTGAAGATTATTATCAAGAGATGGAGTCTCTTATGATCAGGGCTGATGTGTCTGAAGATAGAGAAGCTACAATGGCTCGGTTCTTGAGTGGATTAAACAGGGATGTGCAAGACAGACTTGAGTTGCAGCATTATGTGGAGATTGAGGAAATGCTACACAAAGCAATTCTAGTGGAGCAGCAGCTTAAAAGGAAGGGTACTTCTCGACCTACTTATGGAGTTGGAGTGTCTAACACTAAGAAGAGTTACACAAGGACAGAGAAACCCATCACCACTCCAAAGGTAGAATCTAAGCCTTAATCTGCAAATCAAATCGATAAAGGCAAGGCTGAAGCATCTCGATTGAGAACCAGAGATTTGATCTGTTTCAAATGCCAAGGGAGAGGGCATAACGCCAATGAATGCTCTAATAAGAGAGCTATGATTCTTCTACACAATGGAGAGATCAAATCAGAGGAAGAAGAAGTTGTATCTGATTCATTACCGTCAGAAGAAGAGCATGAGATTCCGGCTAAAGGAGATTTGTTAGTGGCGAGGAGATCACTAAGTGTTCAGTCTAAATCAAAGGAGCAGGAGCAAAGAGAGAACTTGCTTCACACAAGGTGCCATGTATAAGACAAAGTCTGCAGTGTCATCATTGATGGAGGTAGCTGTACCAATGTGACGAGTGAGACAATGGTGAGAAAGCTCGGTTTGAAAGAAAGGAAACATCCAAAGCCTTATAAACTTCAGTGGCTTGATGATGTTGGAGAAATGGAAGTGAGCAGCCAAGTATTGGTTCCCATAACCATAGGCAGGTACGTGGATGAGATTTTATGCGATGTGTTACCTATGGAGGCAGGCCACATTCTTCTTGGAAGGCCATGGCAGTTTGATCGAAGGGTGACACATGATGGATTCCCCAATAGACATTCTTTTGAGTTCAAGGGGAGAAAGATCACACTGATTCCGATGACACCACATGAGGTATATCAAGATCAGTTGTTACTTAAGCAGAAACGAGAAACAAACACTTTGAGCGACCCCCTAAACACTTCACACAAGAAAAAGAATGAGAGTCTGAGAAAAGCCAAGACAAAGGCTTGTGAGAGCAAACCCGTGAGGCATTCAAACTTTTTTGTGAGGATTAGTGAGGTTAAGAGAGCTTTGCTTTCAAAACAACCTTTACTTATGTTTGTTTATAAAGAAACTCTTATAAGTTTGACTGACCCTGCACCGGTGCTGCCGAGTGAGATAACTCTTCTTTTGCAGAACTTTGAAGATGTTTTCCCGAAGATAACCCAAAGGGATTACCACCAATTCATGGAATTGAGCACCAAATCAATTTTGTACCAGGAGCTTCATTGCCAAATCGTCCAGCTTATAGGACCAATCCTGTGGAAACAAAGGAACTACAAAGGCAAGTGAGCGAGCTCATGGAGAAGGGGCATATCAGAGAGAGTATGAGCCCTTGTGATGTACCAGTTTTACTTGTGTCAAAGAAAGATGGAAGCTGGCGCATGTGTGTGGATTGCAGAGCCATCAATAACATCACTGTAAAGTATCGCCATCATATTCCTAGACTTGATGACATGCTTGATGAGTTACATGGTTCTAGCATCTTTTCTAAGATAGATTTTAAAAGTGGTTACCATCAAATTAGCATGAAAGAAGGAGATGAATGGAAAACTGCATTCAAAACAAAGCATGGTTTGTATGAATGGTTATTTATGCCATTTGGGCTAACAAATGCACCTAGCACTTTCATGAGGTTGATGAATCACGTTCTGAAAAGTTTCATTGGAGTCTTTGACATTGTTTACTTTGATGATATCTTAGTTTATAGCAAGAGTCTAGATGAACATGCTCTGCATCTCAAAAAGATTTTAGAAGTTCTTAGCAAGGAGAAATTGTTTGCCAATCTCAAGAAATGCACGTTTTGTACAGATTACCTGGTATTTTTAGGTTTTGTTGTAAGTACTGATGGCATAAAAGTGGGTCAAGAAAAGGTCAAAGCGATCCGAGAATGGCCTAGTGATAACTAGCTTTTTAGTAGGTTAAACAAATCCTAAAGCTTGTCTATGTCATTGCAATACTTCAAGTTATCAATCCAAATCAGATTGTGAAAGGTACCAAGAATACACGAGCTCAAAGTAAAGCTAAGTGAAATCCGAATAATTTGGGGAGAAATTTTATAAAAACTATTTGCAGCTATAAAACGATTACGAAAACTATTTTAAAATCTCTATAAAAGGGTTATACAACTACTAGATGACTCCTAAACAATAAAACAATCGATATACTAATTTTATAAAATCTAAATTTAAAACCGGATTAACTAGACAAATATAAGTTAAGTTACAAGATTTTCAAAAACTACTTCTAAAAATCAAACGGCTACCAAATTAATACCAGACAAAAAACAAAACTCTAGACAATTTCTAAAACACTAAAAATAGCACAAACACGATTTTACAAATTTATAAAAACTCTATTGCATAATTAAGCTAATCTAGAGAATTTTAGGGAAAACAATTAACTTTGAACAGGGAGAAAATGATTTTTGGTCTTCAAATATTAAAAACAGGTTCAAGGTTGGAATTCATTTTTAGGGAGGTTGAAAATTCGAACTTGGGTTTTGAAAACATATTTTTACACTTTTTAGTGCTATCTCTAAGCCTTAAGAAACCAAACTAGATTTACCCATGGTGTATGGTATAAATCCTTTCTTCACCCTTTCCTCCTAACCCATGATGTGTGGTTGAAAGATAAGATGAATAACATTAAGCATGGATCTTAAATAATGGCTTAACTAGCTCCCTAAACATCCATGGTGTATGTGAAAGGATGAGATAGTCTCTTGGATTTGGTTTTAAGGGATTTCCTTAGTCTTGTTAGGATAAGGAAATCCCTAGATTAAAGAGATCTCCATCGAGAATCTCTAGACCTTAAAACCCCCAAATCCAAGAAGAGAATTAGATGAATAACAAGAAAATACCCAAAATCCAGTTTTCAATCCCCTTAATCATCCCAACCCCAAACCTTGGTGGTTTACTCACAAATCATGTTCAAGCCTCCCTTAAACAGAAGTTTAGAGCTGATGAACATAATCGGTTTTTAACAAGAAGAAAGATTTGACATTAGAAGGACAAAGATACTTAAATCATATGCAAAATACAAGAGTTTTAACAAAAGAAATAAATGGGAATTAAGAAGAAAGATTTGACATTAGAATAAAGATAAAAGAGTTTTCACAAAGAGTAAAACGAGGATTAACTATAAAAACTAAGAATACTTAAGAATGCTCAAGAACAAGAGAAAACTTACAAGAACGCTAAGAAGACTTTAAAGACAGAATAAGAGTTTTTCTTGATTTATTTAGACTAAGAAGACTTGATTACAAACTGAAAAATATTACAAGCACACACACACTCCTTATATAGAGTTTTAAACATGACCATTGGCCTTAAGAGGGGTCAAGGGGCAAGGGACAAGGGACAAGGGGCAAGAGGCAAGAGACAAAAAGTATGTCTAATCCCACTTTCACTAAAGCATAAAAACTTTTCTGGGTCAACTTCCAAATGGTTCGAGTGATACGGTCGATCGGTCGGTCGATCTATTCTGGATCGAGTCAGTTTGGTNTAGAGCTGATGAACATAATCGGTTTTTAACAAGAGGAAAGATTTGACATTAGAAGGACAAAGATACTTAAATCATATGCAAAATACAAGAGTTTTAACAAAAGAAATAAATGGGAATTAAGAAGAAAGATTTGACATTAGAATAAAGATAAAAGAGTTTTCACAAAGAGTAAAACGAGGATTAACTATAAAAACTAAGAATACTTAAGAATGCTCAAGAACAAGAGAAAACTTACAAGAACACTAAGAAGACTTTAAAGACATAATAAGAGTTTTTCTTGATTTATTTAGACTAAGAAGACTTGATTAAAAACTGAATGAATATTACAAGCACACACACACTCCGTATATAGAGTTTTAAACATGGATCTTGGCCTTAAAAGAGGGGTCAAGGGGCAAGGGACAAGGGACAAGGGGCAAAAGGCAAGAGACAAAAAGTATGTCTAATCCCACTTTCACTAAAGCATAAAAAAATTTCTGGGTCAACTTCCAAATGGTTCGAGTGACACGGTCGATCGGTCGGTCGATCTATTCTGGATCGAGTCAGTTTGGTTGATCATACGGTCGATCTCTACTAGATCGAGTGGGGCGGTCGATCGTCCAGTCGATCCTTTCTAGATCTAGTCATTTTGCTCGATCTACTTCTCGATCTCGGCTGAATCGACTGGTCTTGGTCGATCTTGAAGTCGATCTTTGTTCTTTCTCTTTTGTCCAAGTTTCCTTTTGATTCCTGCCAACTCTTATGCTCTTCTTTTATCTTTTTGTTAATGCTCAGCATTCATCACAGCTCCAAGTACTCTAAACAACCTGAAAAAGATGTGAAAATGCAAAAAACTATGCAAATGCTAATGCAAAATGTTCTAGGACTTAAAATGATACAAATGATGCAAACTAGTCTATTATGAATGATGTATACATGAAAAACCTATTCTAAATGCAAGCTAAATATGTGAAATATATGAGTATATCAACTCCCCCAAACTTGCATTTTGCTTGCCCTCAAGCAAACAAAATTCAAGCTAGGAAGAGATGATTTAAAAATGGGGGCTCAAATCCAAAAGTGTTTTTCAAATGTATTAATTCAAAAAGATCCTTGTTCTCAGTTCTAGGATGCAGTATACAAGCATTTACTCAAAAGGACTTAGCCATAATCATCACAAATCGAAATTCAAATCATGACTTGTTTATCCCAAGCAATGAAAGAATCAAAACCTTTAACATTCATTCAGAGCTCCAAACCGTGAATCACACTTGTGCTTTTTAAAACCGAATACATTTGGCAAGGGTTAAGGTTATGAGATAAAAATGATCTCATTCAAATGGGTATTCCAAGCAATGGTTTCTCTCAAAGATGTTTGAACTTATACATAATGCTAAAGGTAAAAGGCAATGCATGCATACATGACTAGACTCACATCTACCCAAGTATACTAACAATGATCCTAATCCCTTTCTCATTTATTTTTATATTTCCCAAGCTCACTCACCCTCTAGAAACTACCCAAATCAACAAGACTATTCACGCCAAGCTTAAACCCACAAGAACTCCATCAAACACTTTCTTTTCTTAGGGAAACTTCTTAAACTTTGCTTAAGGCTAGTGGTATGGTCATAAATATTAGCTCTTTTTTTTTTCTTTTGATAGCTTTCTTTTAAAAATATTTCTTTTATGCATTTGGCCTCTAGGGCTCTTTTTGTTCTTTGCTTGAGCTTTTTCTTACCACAAATCAAGATTAACCACTATAAATATGTATCCCTTTTTCATCTTTTTCCTTAACACCTTCCTATTCTCAAACCCGTGAACTCCCAATTCCCAAACAAGCCTAAAACTAGCTTCAAAATGCAAAGCTCGCAACATTATGAGAGCTTAAACATGTCGCCCAAAACCTAACACTTTATGCCAAGTTCAAACAGAAAATAAAGCCTCACAATTTGTAATCACACACAAAATTTGGCTTGAAATAAGGCAAGGGTCAAGGTGTGGTATTCTATTTAGGCTTACAAAGAGTGGTGAAGTGAATAAGAAAGCCTAAATATTTTTTTGTAATCCATGTATTCTTTTTCAAATGCACAAGCATGATAATTAGATGTTCATGTTAAAGTTCCGATTTTTAAGTAAGGATTCAATTCATGCTTTTTT
>JAHZTW010000004.1:10876059-10888722 GCA_020283515.1 Alliaria petiolata
TGAGTTACATGGTTCTAGCATCTTTTCTAAGATAGATCTTAAAAGTGGTTACCATCAAATTAGCATGAAAGAAGGAGATGAATGGAAAACTGCATTCAAAACAAAGCATGGTTTGTATGAATGGTTAGTTATGCCATTTGGGCTAACAAATGCACCTAGCACTTTCATGAGGTTGATGAATCACGTTCTGAGAAGTTTCATTGGAGTCTTTGACGTTGTTTACTTTGATGATATCTTAGTTTATAGCAAGAGTCTAGATGAACATGCTCTGCATCTCAAAAAGATTTTAGAAGTTCTTAGCAAGGAGAAATTGTTTGCCAATCTGAAGAAATGCACGTTTTGTACAGATTACCTGGTCTTTTTAGGTTTTGTTGTAAGTGCAGATGGCATAAAAGTGGATGAAGAAAAGGTCAAAGCGATCCGAGAATGGCCTAGTCCAAAGACGGTTGGAGAAGTGAGGAGCTTTCATGGACTAGCAGGTTTCTATAGGCGCTTTGTGAAGGATTTTAGCACCATAGTTGCACCACTTACTGAAGTAATCAAGAAGGACGTTGGATTCAAGTTGGAAGAAGTTCAAGAAGAAGCGTTTAAAACCTTGAAAGGGAAGCTTACAAACGCACCACTCTTGTCTTTACCTGATTTCTTAAAGACCTTTGAAATTGAGTGTGATGTTTCTGGTGTAGGTATTGGGGCTGTGCTGATGCAAGAGAAGAAACCTATATCTTACTTTAGTGAGAAACTTGGAGGAGCTACTCTGAATTACCGACATATGACAAAGAGGTCTATGCTTTGGTTCGAGCTTTGCAAACGTGGCAACACTATCTCTGGCCTAAGGAGTTTGTGATCCATACCGATCATGAATCACTCAATTATTTGAAAGGATAGCAGAAGCTTAACAATAGGCATGCTTGATGGGTTGAATTCATTGAGACTTTTCCATATGTCATCAGATACAAGCAAGGTAAAGAAAACGTTGTTGCTGATGCATTTTCACGCAGGTATGCACTGATTTCTACTCTTGATGCTAAGTTGCTTGGTTTTGAACAACTTAAAGAATTATATGAGACTGATGCTGAGTTTAAAGAAGTGTACAAAGCTTGTGAAAAGTTTGCGTTTGGAAAGTACTATAGGCATGAAGGTTTTCTGTTATATGAACAACGTTTGTGTGTGCCTAATTGTTCCATTCGAGATTTATTAGTCAGGGAAGCCCATGAAGGAGGTTTAATGGGGCATTTTGGAGTTGCTAAGACAGTTTAGGTTATGCTAGACCACTTTCACTGGCCACACATGAAGAGAGACGTGGAGAGGATCTGTGAAAGGTGTGTAACTTGCAAGCAAGCTAAATCCAGAGTACAACCTAACGGTTTGTATACTCCTTTACCCATTTCTACTCAACCGTGGAGTGACATTTCTATGGACTTTGTGCTTGGTTTGCCTAGAACTAGAACTGGCAAAGATTCTATCTTCGTTGTTGTTGATAGGTTTTCTAAGATGGCACATTTCATTGCTTGTCACAAGACTGATGATGCATCTCATATAGCTGATTTGTTCTTCAAAGAGATAGTTCGAATGCATGGAATGCCTAGGACTATTGTTTCAGATAGGGATACTAAGTTCTTGAGTTACTTCTGGAAAACGCTTTGGTCTAAGCTTGGAACTAGGTTGTTGTTTTCAACTACTTGTCATCCACAAACTGATGGTCAGACTGAAGTAGTTAATCGAACCTTGTCCACTTTGTTGCGTGCATTGGTTAAAAAGAACTTGAGAACTTGGGAAGAATGTTTGCCACATGTAGAGTTTGCATATAATCATTCGATCCATTCTGCTACTAAGTTTTCTCCATTTCAAATTGTTTATGGTTTTAATCATTTATCTCCATTGGATCTAATCCCATTGCCTTTGAGTGAAAGAACTAGTGTGGATAGGAAAAAGAAAGCTGATCTTGTCAAACAGATCCATGAGAAAGCAAGAAAGAACATTGAAGAGAGGACTAAGCAGTATGAAAGGAAAGCAAACAAAGGCATACGCAAAATGGTGTTTGAAGTTGGAGATCTCGTTTGGATTCACTTGAGAAAAGAAAGGTTTCCAGCATAAAGGAAGTCGAAACTTATGCCAAGAGTTGATGGTCCATTCAAGATAGCCAAGAGGATCAATGACAATTCTTACCAACTCGATCTTCAAGGTAAGTACAACGTTAGTTCAAGCTTTAACGTTTCTGATCTAGTGCCTTTTGTCGCAGATGGTCCAGATTTGAGGGCAAATCTTTTTCAACAGAGGGGGGATGATGCGATCATGGAAAGCACAAAGGAGAATGAGCTTGTAGCTGAGCTTGAACCTGAACTAGAAGCCGTTGAAGACTTGGTGATGCCATCCGGACCTATGACTCGTGCAAGGCTTAAGAGACTTAAAGAAGGAATTGGAGGATTACTCAATCAAATGATCACTCAGAAAGGAGAAGAAGTTAAAACTATTCTGGTTTTAATTTCACAGCAGACTTCTGGAATTACACAGCAGACTTCTGGAATTAGACAGCAGACTTCTGGAAATACACAGCAGACTTCTGGAAGGACTACACAGCAGACTTGTGAATCAAGTTCATCAAGTCTTATAAAAAAGTTATAAATCCGAAGTCTTATAAAAGCTTATAAAGGATGTTTTGTACTCCTTTTCCTTGTCCTTGATTTTTCCCATTGGGTTTTCCAGAAAAGGTTTTAATGAGGCAAATTGATTCATAAACTTTATAAGGTTTATTCATAAGCTTATAAATTCGACCAAGGGAAGGGAATGCAGTTGAAGAGTCAAGTTCGACCAAGGAGGGCAAGAGACATTCGCTGGATCTGGCCAAGAGTCATTCAACTCATTTATTTTCGGTCTTGGTCTTCCTTAATAAATGTTGCATTGTTTTTAACACATTTTAGTCTAGTTTTCTACAAAGTATTTCCTATAAATACTCTTGTAAACTCTTGGAGAAACACAACATTTTTTATTTATTTATTTTGAGAGTGATTCTCTTTTGTTCTTCGTGAACATTTCCGATCCTTGGTGTGTAATATCCATTGATCAAAACCTTAGTCCGTCTTGGTGCGTCATATCCAAGGGATTAAGAGATTGTCTGGTGCGTCATATCCATTCAATCGACCTTGAATTCGTCTTAGTGTGTCATATCTAAGGGATTCAAGTTGGGGAATATCAGAAGTCTTTCCGCAACTTCTGTGCGATCCTTTCGTTCCATTACCTTGTTCTTTGAGGATTCATCTCTTCATAAGATCTAAGGCCTATCCATCTATCCGAAATCCAACTAAAGAGTGCCGATTCTTGGGAGGATCGTATCACTAAGAGCATGCGTAAGAGGCTGATTTAAGAACGTGAGGATATAGTGTGCCACAAAACACCGGATTCATCAACAACAACAAAAAAAAAAACAGTCAATTAGAATAAAGGATACACCCAATCCTGAAAAGTCAAGTGTGCGCTCAAAGACGTTTTCAAGTCCGCACAGTAAAAACTGAGCCTGAGAAATCAAGTGATGGATCAAGGATTCATAATCATAAGGATAAATAATCCTTAAGGTTTTGAGCAAATCAGTCTCGTGCGAGTGGGCCATGTAGAAAACTAGAATACATGGAGGATAAAGGCATACTAGTGTGACAGACAAGCCACTGACCCATGATTAACATATTTTTCTGAATAATAATATCTTAAGTTTGTTCCCGGTACATATTCTATGTTCTGAACAATATGTTAAATTTCTTGTTTTAAAATACTCATCCGATGACAAGGTATCAAAAATAGTCCTTAGCTCTTGTGCTTGCAAGGTTAAACTATAATATGGGTCCCAAAACTTCTTACTCAGAATTTGACCTTGATATGTGTGGTGTTATTGTGAGAGGTGATCATGATGTTGAGTGTGAAAGACCAGATTGATCATGATGTTGAATTTTGTGTTGCAAGGGTTGTTGTATGCTTAATGTTTCAGGCCCAAAAGTCAGGTTTAGTGTGACGTCCCCGACCGCCCCTACCAACGAGCCCCACATCTCTTCCGAGCTGTGAGTCTCTGTCCCTGTCCGACGGTCGGTGCATTATTTTTTTCGGTGGCCCGAACGACTTATTTACTGACTTACTGACCCTGTAATCACCACGTGATATTTGGCATCACTCATACGGTTCCGCAGAGAACCTCACGGAATGTCACCTATCCTAGTTCTACTCCAGCATAAGCACGCTTAACTCTAGAGTTCTCTCAGGGTAAGTGACCGAAAAAGGTAAGTGCACTTTGATGACATAAGTAACCAAATCAATTTATTTTAATTTATTTAAATGGGTCGGGTCCGGGTCGTTACACCTAGTTTGAAAAGCAGCAATGTTTGGAGGAAAATCTTATATCTAGGGTTTTTGGTAGAAGATGTGAATAGTTACTATATCCACTATTCTGATATTCAAATTCGATAGAGATAAAATTGAAACAGTAGATTTTTTTTATTTCATATTTTTTTATTAGGAAATCCGTCGAATGCTCTTCTTTCCGGTCTGTCTCGCCTTCTCGGTACACATAGTCCATCTCGGTGCTAACAAATAATAACTTGAATGATATAAGTCATCTTTAGAGCAACTCCAATGGTAACACTTCGGTGTCTTAAGTAAAAAAAGCAAAAATAATAATAATAATAATGACATGACAATGAACAGTGGAAGAATGGTGTTTTATTTAAGATCCGTTTTAGAGTGTCTTATGACACGTGTCACGACGCGATTCGTCACATTTTTTATATATAAATTGTATGTTTTTATTTTTTCAAAAATTATTTTTTTATTTTATTATTATAAAATTTTAAGACACTTAAGATAAGTGTCTCTATTGGGGATGGTCTTAGCCAAAGAAATGAATGGCTATTGAGCAATTATCAAAAAATGGAGTTCAAAGAAAACGTCTGAGGTGATTTTATTAAGAATAGAGGACAAAAATGAGAGTAAATGATTTTTAGTATTGACAAATAGGAGTGCTTACAAGAGCAAGAACAGAAAAAACAAGTTGAATTGACTAGTATATATAAGTGTGTAGTAGGAATTGGTCTATTATGATTTGGTCATTTGTTTTATGCTCTATTATGATTTGGTCATTTGCTTTATGCTCCTCCTCTTATTTTCTATAGCTACAAGTTGTTTAACGTCTTCATTTACTCTATCCGCTAAATTCTGTAATAATTTTTACTTAGTAAATTCAGCTGTTTCTGGTCAAAGCACCGAATTATTATTTTTGAATAATTTTTCATTCCGTCCCAACGTAACTCTAAGTATGATGACTTAATCTTACTTTCGTCGTTTTTCTACGAACTGGACTGAGTTTATTGCCTGATTTCGATCTCAAGCCTCCACTTCAATAGGGATATTGACTTTGTGCTAGATTTTAAATTTTACATACCTAAAATTTTGGGCTGTGATTTATATGCTACCCAAAAATATATGACTTCCAAATCTCGAAATTAAAGAACAAATCAAAACAGAGCATCGGCTTAAAAGTATATACATTTATCTTGTTAATGGTAACGATTAATAAACAGACAACTAATTTTCTTTTCCAGACAAACCCGTGTTTAAAAATATGGTTTTGAAACACATGCCCGAAATTCATATATGCAAATGCAAACAAAGAGTAGACACGAAAAATACAATCCTACAAAGAACAAACACAAGATGCTGCCACAAAGCAACCAACTTTAACAATACAGAGTTTTGTATCTAATAATGTGCTTATTGCAATTTGCTTATAGATTTCACCGCAAACGAAGAATCCGTACCTTTTATTTATGCGAGAAAAAAAAAAAAAAACAATGTGAAAAAGCTCTCACTTCTTCAAGAGCACCGCACTGCACTGCGCCATGATCTTTGATGCTCTTGTGATGGAGTTTGTCATGTAAAAATTCTCGACGACGGGTTGGAACGGTGTGTTGCTCATTGTCTCCTTGCACTCGGGCTTCAATGAAGGCCCAAAAGCAGCTGGCTCTCGTTCATCTGTGTGGACTAGATTTGGTGCGACGCTCTTGATTCTTGATCTAACACCTTCGATTGAGTTGTATGGAAGCTTCACACCCGAGACCTCGGCTAAGGCTCTCACAATCTTCCAGTCGTCTCTTGCATCACCAACGGTCGGAACAGCGGGAACAGTCTGTTGTGTAAATCCTTCTGTGTTCTCATAGGTTCCTTCTTTCTCGGTGAAGGCTGATGCAGGGAGAATCACGTTTGCGCGGTAAACCGCTTTGTCTCCATGGTGTCCTTGGTAGACCACAAAGGCGTCTTTAGGAATCTTGTCAACATCTACATCGTCTGCACCCATCAAGTACACGAATTTCGCAGACTCCAGGGCTTTGGCAGACTGTTGAACGAGACCAAGATCAAGAGCAGCCGCTTGGGCAGCGTACAGGAGGAGAAAGTTGAGACCGTTCCAGTCTTCTCGGACGACATTGTTGGCTTGTGAGATGGATTCAACAGCAGAGAGTATAGCGTCTTTATCGCTTCTGTTGAAGATCCCCGCGCCAACAATGATTGCAGGGCTTTTGGCGTTCTTGAGAGCCGAGCAGAACGTGTGACGTCCCTCCGCGATTTCTTTGAGTGTATCAGTCCCAGTCCCGAGATGTTTACAGTCGTAGTTGAAATCTGCAGGTGGACCAATGTATGCAACCTTAGCATTCGATGCACGGACTGTCTTGCAGATCCTAGCGTTCACCATTGCAGCTTCAACTCTAGGCTGGTAAATATAAAGAAGAAGAAGCAAAGTGAATGTACCGCTACATGACTTTTACAAAGAGATTAAGGGAGGAAACTTACCTGGGTACCAACTAGAAGGAAAAGATCGGCCTTCTCGAGTCCACTGATGCTAGTGTTCATTAGATAGCTGTACCTGAGATCAGCATCAACACCAACAGCTGTTCCTTCACACCAGACATTGTCTGAACCCATTCTGTTAACGAAGTCTTTCAATACCATCATGGATTCTGCATCAGATAGCTGACCTGCTATTCCAACAATCTCATCTGACTTCACCTGATGAATGATATCACCCACAACAGCCAGGGCATCACGCCAGCTTACTGCCTTGAATCGTCCATCAGAATCTCGAATCATAGGATCGCTCAGCCTTTGTCGTTTCAGGCCGTCATAACTGAATCGGGTTTTGTCAGATATCCATTCCTCGTTTATATCCTGAATAAGAACAACAACAGGTTCAACATCCAGAAAAAGGAAAAAGAAAAAAATACTTAAATAAACACAAGTTAAAAACACATACCTCATTAAGGCGTGGAATGATACGCATCACTTCTGGTCCTCTACTATCAACACGGATGTTGGACCCAACAGCGTCACTAACATCAATGGTTTCTGTTCCTTTCAACTCCCAGTTTCTGGCTTTAAAGGCAAAGGGCTTTGAGGTTAAGGCTCCCACAGGACAGATATCGATAACGTTTCCAGAGAGTTCACTGGTCATAAGCTTTTCAACATAAGTTCCAATTTCTTCTCCACTACCACGACCTAGCATGCCAAGATCTTGAACCCCAGCAACTTCTGAAGCAAATCTTACACACCTACAAAGACATCGAAGAAACATAACATAATCAATAGGACAGTCTAACTTCTGAAGCATTTAACTTAAAACTATCACACTTTGAAGCTAACTGTTTTTAGTAACCTTGTACATTGGATACACCGAGTCATAACAGTCTTCACAAGAGGACCGAGGTTTTTATCAACAACAGATCTTTTCATCTCAGTGAAACGGCCTCTGTCAGATCCAAAAGCCATAGATTGATCCTGAAGATCACATTCTCCTCCTTGGTCACATATCGGACAATCCAGAGGATGATTCATCAGCAGGAACTCCATCACTCCCTCCCTCGCCTTCTTTGCTATTGGTGTGTCAGTCTTAATCTTCATCCCTGTTACAGAGAATCTTAGAAGTCTAGCATTGTACTACATTACAGAACACGAACAAAGAAGGACTATGATGCAAAGGGTATCTCAAACTCCATATACACTATTCTCCCTCTCTCTATCCTTCAGCTGGCCTACTTACTAAGGGAAGAACAAAACCACAATACCGAACGGAAACTAATAAAGCTTATCAGAGAAACAAAAACACCAAAAAAATCCCATCTTGACTTTGCGCATGAACAAAATTCCACAATTGGAAGAAGCTAATCAACAGCTCAGGTCAAAATATGGAGAAACAAGATTCCAAAAATGACAACGTCTCAGGTAAACTCCACAATCCCTAAAAGTTAATAAAGCTCTCGTTGTCATAATCGTCATCATCATCATCACCATCATCATCATATACCAAAATCAACAAAACTGGAAGAGAAATGCACATTTCCATCTTTACTTGCACATGAACAAATCTACACAAATTGGGTCAAAACGTGGATCAAACAAGATCCCAAAAATGACAAACGTTTCGGGAAAGCTCAACAAACCCCTAATACTAAAACAAAACTCTCGTTATCTTAATCGTCATCATCATCATACTAAAGCCAACAAAATGGAAGCTAAAATGCAGCAGGTATTCTAATAAGCCCAAGCTATCTGAAATTACTAACAATATCCCCAAATCCCAGGAAAAACATTATAGCAAATCAATCCATCAAGATTTTGCCTGAACTAACCGGGAAGTGCGGGCATGGCGCACGACGCTACAGGCTTTGGGGATTTCTCGACCTCAACAAGACACATCCTGCAATTCCCAGCAACCGACAATCGAGAATGATAACAAAACCTCGGGATATCAACGCCGGCGACCTCACAAGCCTGAAGAACAGTGAACCCTTTAGGGACTTTGACCGCGTAACCATCAACGAAAACCTCGATCGCATCCTCAGGATTCGAGAAATGGACTCGTGCTCCACCCACAGGGCTCCTCGGAGGTAGAATCTGATTCGGCGGCTCGGGCTGAGATACCGCAGCGGCTTCAGGAGATTGGAGCTCTGGTTTGGAGACGATTGTGCGGAGGAAGAAACTAGAGCTGTGCGATTGAAGAAGACGAGAGGCTGGTCGAATTGTTCGAGAAGCTAAGATGCCTAAACCCATTGCGTTCGTTGGATCTGTATCCTCTTCTTCTTCTCCTTCCCTTTGTTGTGTATATCTCGATCTTGTTGTTTTTTTCTCTGTGAAGCATTCGTGAGAGAGGGAGAGAGAGACACGAATCAGTGAGGTTTTGGGCTTTTATGGGCTTTTATTTGGATACTGAAGTTGGGCCATATTTTTGGCTTCTTTTGTGTTAGCTCCTGAGATTCCAAAATCTACCAACCCGTACATGAACAAACAAAACATAAAAGACACACATTGAATATAGTTTCAAGTGTTTATATGCCAAATATCAGTGTTTTTGGTTAACTTTTTTGCTCGTTTTCACTAATCTTTGTTATGCAACTTCAAAGTGTGTGTATTTTAAACTTAAGTCAACAACATGAGCTGATCAAAACTTACAAAATATTTTAGCGAAGAATGTTTATTTCATAAAGATCGTTATATGTTTTTATAGTATTTACTCATAATCACATCGACGAACCCACGAAATTGCAATTTCAAATCACACACAGTGTCATCAGACAATTTCATTCCAATCATTCCACAACATTCAAAAATTCCAAGAAAATGTAGAAATTTCGTATTAAAATAAACAAGAGTGAAATCAGCCATTCTTCGTTGTTATACGCTACGTTTTTGACGAATATTCACAAAACTAATTTGGCATAAACATTTGGATTAACCCATGTGCTACAGCAGAGCTTTTCTTAACGTATAAATTTTAACCATATTTATCCGTATACCTAAAGCGTATTGGCAAAGATCGAAAGCTCTATATTAGTGGGGAAAATCCGTTAACTAAACAAATCGGTTCAAAATGAAAATCATTGTTAGAGCTGGATTTAACACCTAAATCCTGCCCATTGTGAAGTCCATCAAAAAATCACAACAAGCCCATCTATGACGATCCATCGACATATGGCCCATTTCTGCACCTCCAGCAGACACTCGAGCTACCGCATACGGATAAGGATCGAGGTTGAGTCAGCAGTTAGGCGGGTATCCCGCAAGATCCGGAGCTCGGCGCAACGGCAGAGCTCGAGGTATCCGGAGCACGTGCAACATCCCTCGATATTTGCGCAGCAGCTGGAGATCGAGAGAGACTATATAAGGAGCGCGAGTCGTCATAGATAGGCTAATTTTGACCTAATTCTCAACTTGTATTTACCGCGAGCTCTCGTATTCTCATACTCTTGTACTCAAATACTCGTTTTGATCAATACAATCTACTTATTCATTTTAAGCCTTATATTCTTCGGTTCATAAAGAGATTCTTACCCATCCTTTCTCCAATCTATTCAATCACTCTACAAATATCTGAATGTGGATTTTAGTGCCCACATTTTGTCGCCGTTTATGGGGAAAGATAAAAGCAATCTCTAACACAGTTAGCCAGATCTAAGGCTCGTTAGAACGATAATGGATCCACGAACCATCGAATCCAACAGATCGACCACGCAAGTCGCGGTCAACAACGAGGGAAACAATCCCTCAAGCCAAAACGCAAACCTCGGCTCGACGCCCACAATGTCGCGAGCCGAACAAGTGATCATTGATCTCGTCACCCCGCCATCCGCAGCCGGTTCAGGGATAAACCCCTCGAACCAGAACACCGCTGCAACTGTTGCAATAAACCGACGAGAAGCGGTCGGGGGTGAGAGCCGGTCACCCGGATCTACAGATCCGACCCCACCTCCTCCTCCGCATGCTCTCAGCAGTAACCTGGATGCCGCAGCCCCCGGTTCGAATGTCACCACATCTTGAACCGAAACGATAACCACAAACCCGATTAACATCTGAATCGCTCCGGATGGGGAAACCCCTACGTCTGGACCCGAAACGGAGAACATCCTCCCCGATTCGAAGATCCGATTCGAACAGCCCCACCCGGAATCGAATCGCATGACTCAGAAATAATGATAATGCTGCGACAAATGGCTCAAATCCAACGACAGCTCGAAGCCCGATTGAATCAGCAAGCTAACGCCCTGAACGAATATCGGGCAGAAGTTTCGCGATCTTTTGTTCGAGAAACCACTCACGGTTCTCAACGCGAGCAGCATATCGGCCTTGAGCAAAGCCCGTTACCCAGAACACGCCTTGACTTTTCTCAAGCGTTCACAACCCCGGAGTCCGCAAGACAGCAAAACGCTCCTTCGAGCTCCAGGGGACCGCAACCCCATATCGCGAATCTAAACGATTCAAGTCCACGAGGATCGGTACACGCTCAGGTTAGCGAACTACCGCCCCCACCGCCTCGCGGATCCCCGAGAATGATCGGCACATCCTCTTTCGCTTTTGCTTCGCACGCCCAGGAGCACGCTCCAGCGGCAACCGCAAGCCACCCGGATCAGTTACCATACGCCGAACGCGCAGCACATGCTGACGCTCGAGTACACGATATTCCTGATACTCGAATAGCCCGGCAACAGCTCGCCGAAAGTCCCAATTTCCAACAATACGTTGACGCGGAACTCAGGCAAATAAAACATGCCATGCACGTTGCCACGAGCTCAGCACCCGACATCGATCGCGTGATCGAGGAAACACGTCGAACACCCTTCACTAACGGAATAGCAAACGCTAGACTCCGCGACGCTGGAAAAATAAAATTTCCAGAATACGCCAGAACAACAGATCCAAAGGCACACATCAGGACATTCCGATCCACGATAGCCCGAGTTCATCTCCACGAAGATGAACTCGAAGCGGGCTATTGCAGGTTTTTCGCGGAAAACCTCGTTGGCCCAACGCTAGAGTGGTTCGGAAGCTTAGAAAGTGGCTCGATCGATAACTTCGACCAACTCGTGACCGTCTTCCTAAAACAGTACTCAGTCTTCATCCAGTCCCGAGTAACGTTAGCCGATCTATAGAAGATCAAGCAACAAGAACACGAACCTTTGCGAAGCTACCTAACACAGTACAAAGAATGCAAATCCAAAATCGCCAACCTCAACGAAGAGCTCGCAATAGAAGCCCTAAGGCAAGGATTATGGTTCGAATCTGAATTCTTAGAAGAACTCAAAGTGCGACGCCCTACCTCGACGCTGAACGACGCGCTACACCAAGCCCTTTTGTTTGCCCAATCCGAGGAAGAAAAAGCCTATGCCAAAAGGCAACACGAATTGCAATCTCGGTCTTCAAATTCACAAAGGAAAAAAAATGCCCGAGAACACTCCGGCAAAAGCCAGTAAACGCTCGTAATAAACAAGCTCAAAGCGGGCAAGAGATCGAAATACGATGCGAGCAAATTCTGCAAGCATCACAACTGAAACGGACATTCCACAGAGGAATGTCGCACGGGACCTTTCCCCAAACCCACTAGGGATGAAACATGTCCCGAACAGGAAGCAAGCGAAGAGGAATCTCCTCCACGAGCTCCCAAGCCAAAAAGTCTCAAAACGACAAAACTTCTCAAAAGAGAAAAGAACGAACTGTAGAAGAGGAAAACTATCCTCCTCCTCCAGCCAAGCTAAGGATCGACTCGATTTTCAACGGTCCAGAACTCGTCGGAGGTTCGACGAACTCAGTAACCCCCCCCCCCCCCCCCCCCCCCCCCCCCCCCCCCCCCCCCCCCCCCCCCCCCCC
>JAHZTW010000004.1:10891099-10914511 GCA_020283515.1 Alliaria petiolata
AAGATCAAGGAGAGGTTGCATTGCATCTACTTAGTCATGCTAGAGTCTAAAAGAGGAGCAAAGTTCGAAGTACCTCAAGCCCCTTGACGAGAAGATTTGATTCATTAGGTGCGGAGTCAACGCAAGATCCTTCGAGTACTCTAGAGATTATAACTTTCTCCGCTGGAATGATCCACTCGCCGTGATCAACTTAGTAAACCTTGCTTCTAAATCCGTTAGAATGGTCATTAAGGTTCCTTGTTCGAAGTGACTTGTACCTAGCAAAGTTCATAGTTTCTGACTAAAAGAAAAAAGTTTTGACTCTATAAAACGACTCGATAAATGATGTAAGTATGCATAAGACTCATCAAATAAAAGCATAATTAGTAATATAAGAAACCCCCCCAGACTTAAATCAAACTGTCCCCAGTTTGTTTAAATCGAGTTGAGGTGAAAAAGATAGGTAAATTCAAGTACAAGCTTGTGAAGACTTACTTGAAAGTGGCGTTGGGTTTGGTATGGGTGGATGTGCGTGTGGTATGATTGAGCTAAGGACTTGATCATTCTCCTTATGTCCCTGCTTAGAATTGATTTGATTGAACAAAAGAAATCGAAAACTTAGCTCGAAAGGAAATGTGTTGCGCGGTTGAGCTTCCTTGCTTCGGATGGTGGTGGTGGGCGTGTGTGGGTGATGGATGAGGATGGTGATAGGCGTTTGGTGGTGATGATTGGCTCGCCTTTGATGTGAAGAACATGTACTCCGGTTGTCGAGTACTCGTCTTGGTTCCTTGACCTTTGATAACACCGTGAATGAGAGATGGAAAATCTTCCTTCCTTGCGTCTTGAAGATTACGTCACCTCAGAAACTTGACTTGAAGTTTGGGTCTATGCTGGCCTATCCAGTGATCTGTTCGGGATCCCGGAAGACAGGGGTTTCTAGTACAAACTTCAGTGCCATTTGAAATTCTTACTTCACTTCGGTAAAGGTCTCGGTCGCGGAAGAGAGAAGCTAGTCTTCGGGAGCTTTTCTCTTCGCGGTTTGGTGAAGGAAGTTGCATCTTCTTCCTTCTGGAGCTTGCACTACGGTTTTCATCCTCTGGAACCGTGGTGTTATTCTTCGTCTTCGTGGATACAGGTCCGTTGAAACTCATTGAAGAAGTATGTAGAAAGAGATGGATCATTGACTTAACTTGACTTGGATGGAGTCTTGTTTTATCTTCCCATCCTTGATGCAACATTAGCATACCGCGGTTGTGGAAGTTGTATTTGCGGTCTTAAGGACGTGCTCAAGCCTTGAAACAAGAAGAAAACTTGCAAGACTTGACAGGGGTTGAAGGAGGTCCGGTTTGGTAAAGTTCAGGATGGAGAAAGTTGCAGAAGAAGGATGGCCGCACGACGGGTTATCGCGGCCGCGGCCAGGGGTGTCTTCTCCGGCCCATCGTGGCTTGTGGCGCGGCCAGGCTCCTTCTGGCCGGCCCACGGGCGGTTCGTCGCCCGGTGAGTGTTCTTCGAAACTCCTTCTTCATTTTTTTGGTATTTTTCGGGTTTTTCTGATTTTTTTTTTTTTGGCTTTTGGGTTTTATATAAAATCTGTAAACTAAGAAGAAACCAAAACTAAAAAATATTATGGTTAGAAAGATGAGAAAAAGAAAGAAGATACCTAAAATGGGTTGTCTCCCATTGAGTCGCTCTTGTTTAGAGTCTTTTAGCTAGACTTTGGTAGAGGTTTTAGATGGGAACAACTCCAACTAAAGGGGTCGTGGCTCCTTTATCTTCTCGGCACTCCGCACTTGTTGGCTTGAGACATCTTCTATTCAGCGTTTGATAATACTTATCGTTGTCTCGAAGAACAAATGCATCGTTCAGCATAGTTCTCTTAAGCTGTTCGCCTTTCTCTTCTCGGTTCGGATGGGTGATGATCTCGGATTTTGGAGAGGCTCTTGAGGATCTTCTAAGCTTCCCCTTGGCTTCATGTATGTCTCCATCACGTATCATATGAGGGAAAATCGAACCTGGATCATAAGGGATCTCCTTGCGCTTCAAACTCCTCTTTTGGCGCTTCCCTTGTGCGTGCTGAATGGATCTTCTTGTAGGACGTTTTGAACATCCTTCGTGCTTCCTCCAGGGTCTAAGATTGGTTCACTTCCACTGCCTAAGTTCGTGGAATGAGTGCTCCTTGTAAGCATTGCTGGATAGAAAGATCTCTCGCTGTTCTTGGAGAAGCGCACTTGTTGGTTCAGCATGTCAATCAAGGCTCGAACCGNAAATTAGTATGGTTAGAAAGATGAGAAAAAGAAAGAAGATACCTAAAATGGGTTGTCTCCCATTGAGTCGCTCTTGTTTAGAGTCTTTTAGCTAGACTTTGGTAGAGGTTTTAGATGGGAACAACTCCAACTAAAGGGGTCGTGGCTCCTTTATCTTCTCGGCACTCCGCACTTGTTGGCTTGAGACATCTTCTATTCAGCGTTTGATAATACTTATCGTTGTCTCGAAGAACAAATGCATCGTTCAGCATAGTTCTCTTAAGCTGTTCGCCTTTCTCTTCTCGGTTCGGATGGGTGATGATCTCGGATTTTGGAGAGGCTCTTGAGGATCTTCTAAGCTTCCCCTTGGCTTCATGTATGTCTCCATCACGTATCATATGAGGGAAAATCGAACCTGGATCATAAGGGATCTCCTTGCGCTTCAAACTCCTCTTTTGGCGCTTCCCTTGTGCGTGCTGAATGGATCTTCTTGTAGGACGTTTTGAACATCCTTCGTGCTTCCTCCAGGGTCTAAGATTGGTTCACTTCCACTGCCTAAGTTCGTGGAATGAGTGCTCCTTGTAAGCATTGCTGGATAGAAAGATCTCTCGCTGTTCTTGGAGAAGCGCACTTGTTGGTTCAGCATGTCAATCAAGGCTCGAACCGGTGCAGCGATTGAGGAACCAAGGAACAACAAGTTATTTGTGTTCTTCTTTGTCTTCTTAGTGCGAAAGACAGTAGGCACAAAATCATCCTCAACTTGAGGCAGCAAGTTCGGCTTGAAACCGAACAGATTTGGTGACGGACGATCCTCATGGTGAACGGGTGTCTTCGGGGCTTGAAAGCTCGAAACTCTTATGACTTCTGCAATGGTCTTAGTCAAGAGGTTGACATCAGATCCTATGTCATCAAGATAGACACGAAAATTTACTCCCTTGATTGAGCATGAAACCGAAAGTTTTCCCGGATCATCTATCTTTGAAACCGTCGTCAAGTGCAGTTCTTGGATCGCCATCAGCGTCTTCTTCTCCATGAGTTTTGATTCACACTTAACGTGGTGAGGAGCTGGAGTAAGAGGCTTCCCTTGGTCGTGGGGTTGAGACTCCTTGTTGGTTGGACTTTCGTCCTCAAGGTGCTCGGGCGGTTCGGTAGAGATGAAGTCTTTTTGAGGAACAGAAATAGAACGACCAGCTTCTATTCTTTGGTGTTCGGCTTCATTAGCATGAGTGGGGTCATCCGAGAAACACAAATCTAATGACCTTTTCCGAGAATCATTGTCTTTGATTTCTGCCTTGGCATAAAGAGTTGTTGCACTCTTCTTTACATCGTCCGAAACTTCATTCATCTCTTATGTAAGCTCGTCTTCTTTGGTGGTAGCGTTGCTATGCTCTCCGCGATCTACTTCATCGTCTTCTTCGGGGAGTCATACAAGATGTCGAGCCTCTCAATGAACTCCATTTCGGCTTGCGTCCCGACGTCACACAGACGAAAGACTTCTTCGATGTCCTTTAACTCATTATTGAGCTGAAATTTCTCGTCGGTAGCTGAAAGCATCGTCGATTCGAACATCTCGATATTACTATCGGATTGTAGGTATGCAGCATATATGAGCTCGTCATATTCTTCCTTCGAAGGAGATCCAATAGTATGTAGTATCCTATCATAGTTGGCGGAATTGGTTTTGATGGACGCAGCGAGATCGTCGATCAAGGTGCGGGCTTTTTTCATCTCGGATGCCTCTGAAAATCAGAAACAAAAACGAAATTAAAAGAAAAAGGATGTCTTTGAGTTGTGATCCTGACCTTTGTTTTGAACAGCAGAACGCATCCTCCCCGGCAACGGCGCCAAAAGCTTGATGGGGTCTAAATAGTCGTCCGAGTTTGGAGGATTTTTTTGGGGACTCGTGGAGCTTTGAATTTGTAGGACCCTAAGCTGCAAGTGCACAGCGTGCGTTGTAGTACTTAGGGTATCGATCCACAGGGAGGAGGTCAACTGCAAAACAGATAATCAGGGCAAGCAAAGACGCAGAGAATTGGGGGTTTGTAGGATTGTGTCACGGTTTCAGTATCTATTGAATGCAAGAAACGAAAAAGCAAGTTTATATAGAGCTGGTTGTCAATCAACTCTATATCAGACGGAAAAGTAAGTATGAAAGTGCGTAAATCTCGATTAAAAAGCAGTGCAAAAAGTAAATATTGAAGTGCGTAAATCTCGATTGAAAAGCAGATGGGTGAACACGTTGGGGATCTTCTCGGGAAATCTATGGGGTTCTAACTAGAAATCAAACACACAAAAGTTAAGCAAGCGAGACTAGGCGATTTTCCCCAAACTGATTCACTGGTTTTAACAACCTAACTTTATCAAACTAGGTCGATCTGCGAACTTCCATTCCACAGGTATACTTTCATATCCTGCGTCCTAGACGAACACGCAATAGGATCGGGACAATAAACATTCAGACATCTCCCCGAATATGCATAAGCGCCCCATAAAGGATGCTCTCTACCTTACTAGGTCTGGACCCGAGATTCAGGACGTTAGCCGGTCTCGAAATCCTGGAATCAGATATCTAGTTAGCTACGCTAGACTCATGCAATAAGAACAAGTATGGTGAGACAGAAAACCCTAATCTTCGGCCTAAACAATCGGTTTAAAAACAGTTAATGAAATTCCCCATAGATCCCCTTAAAGAACGCCCAACTAAAGTGATTACTCAAGCATAGAAACAAAAATAAGAATCATAGATGAAGAGAATTGCATAAAACGAAATCAGAGTGATGAAAGAACAAGGGTTCAAGAACAGATCTATCTCCCTTAAGAACACAGAACAAAGAACAAGTAAAGTAAGCTAAGAGGCGTCCGTGAGGCTCTCTCTTTGCGGTTTTAGTGTTTATTTCGTGGCTCTCCAGAGGCTTCCTCCATTAGGTTGTAGAATAGGAGTATTTATAGGTCTTTAGGTCTTCTTAGGGTTCACTTAGGGCTCCACCGAACTTGGGGGAAATCGGGCTTGATTTGGGCTTGAAAACGGGCTTGGGATTCGTCAAGTGTTGTGGCCGCGCCACCGTGGGTTCATCGGCCGGCCATTGGTCTTCTGAGCTTTCCTGGCGCGGCCAGGCTTCTTCTGAGGATGTGTCTGACGGGCATTTTTGCTTCCTTTGTAACTTGAGATCCAACCGTGGGATTGGACTAAAACCACTTCGAGAGTAAAGGTAGTAGTTCAGGCTATCGTTTCACCAAAACTCAGCTCGATCCCATGGTGGGAAGGTCTCCGTCTTGTGCTAAACTTCTGTCAAAAAGCTCATGTTCCGAAAATGTCCGTTTTGCTCCGTTTTGCTCCCTTTTTCCTAAGATTTCCTTAAAAGAGTCTTGGACACACAAATACTCGAAAACTACTAAATATACATTAATACCTTAGTGAAATGCTTATTAAAGCATACACTTTTGATGGTAAAAATGGGTAAAATATGCATGTTATCAGTTTCCGCCTTTGCCGGGGGAGAGAGGAACCATCCATCCCGAAACAAATCAACTTCATATCGAGAGGCTCGCTGTTCTGCCGTAACTCGATAAACTCGATTAAAACCTTTCAACGAAAGGCCGAAAACACTTTCAAAGCAAAGAAATCCATGGAAGGTCCAGACCACGAGATAACATTTCTCGAAAGCGAAACGCTAGACCTAGACAAACCCCATGACGACGCTCTCGTAATCCGCCTCGACGTAGCCGGATTCGAACTGTCACGGATAATGATAGATACCGGGAGCTCGGTAGACCTACTGTTCTACGACGCCTTTAAAAGGATGAGCTTCCCGGACTCCGCCCTAATAAACAGCATAACCCCTCTAACTGGTTTCGCCGGCGAAACGATCTTTTCGCTGGGCTCCATCCGCCTCCTTGTGAAGGCTGGAGGAGTCCAAAAGGAGGTAAACTTCGTGGTAGTAGATCGCCAAGCTCCATACAACGCCATACTCGGCCGACCTTGGATACATACCATGAAGGCAGTCCCTTCCACTTATCACCAATGCGTGAAGTTCCCATCTCACAAGGGAACCCAAACGATCTACGACAGTCAAAAAAACTCAAGAATGTGTTACATGAACTGCTTCAAACAAGTTGCAAGCTCATCAGTGTAGCAACTACATAAAGAGCAAGAGCTCGCAGAACAACTAATAAAGAAAAACAAGGACCCCACCACCCGTGGACCAAAAAAAGACCTCGTCGATCAAGTCTGCATTGACTACGCTCACCCCGAGCGACGAGTTAGCATCAGAGTCGACCTCCCAAATTCAATTCGAAACGAGCTCATCGCTTTCCTCAAAGAAAACGTGAGTACCTTTGCATGGACGACCTCGGACATGCCGGGGATTAACCGCGAAATAACATCGCACGAACTGAACGTCGACCCCGCGTTCAAACCAATAAAACAAAAACGACGCAAGCTGGGACCCGAGAGGGCAAAACCAGTCAACGACGAAGTCGACAAGCTACTAAAAGTCGGGTCAATCAGAGAGGTCAAGTACCCCGATTGGCTCGCAAATCCGGTTGTCGTCAAAAAGAAAAACGGAAATTGAAGAGTCTGTATAGATTTCACAGATCTAAACAAAGCCTGCCCAAAAGACAGCTTTCCACTGGTCGAAGCAACCGCCGGTCACGAGCTGCTGTCATTTATGGACGCATTCTCTGGGTACAATCAAATCCTCATGAACCCGGAAGATCAAGAAAAAACGTCATTTATAACGGATTAAAAAACGCCGGAGCCACCTACCAACGACTTGTAAACAAAATTTTCGCGGACCAGTTGGGCAAGTCTATGGAGGTCTACATTGACGACATGCTCGTCAAATCCTCAAAAGAGGAAGACCACGGAGCCCAACTACGAGAATGCTTTGCAATTCTCAACAAATACGGGATGAAACTCAACCCTACCAAATGCTCTTTCGGCGTAGCCTCAGGAGAATTCCTCGGCTACCTCGTAACCAAACGAGGTATCAAAGCTAACCCGAAACAGATCGCGACTTTCCTCGAGATGCCGTCACCTAAGACCACTTGCGAAGTCCAACGTTTAACCGGATGAATTGCAGCATTAAACCGCTTCATTTGCCGATCTACGGACAAGTGCCTTCCCTTCTACCAACTCCTAAAAGCGAATAAAAAATTCCAATGGGATGAGAAGTGCGAAGAAGCATTCCAACAGCTAAAAACATACCTAAGCGAACCTCCCATACTCGCCAAGCCAGTAGAGGGAGAACCGTTATACCTTTACCTCGCAGTATCGCCTACTGCAGTCAGCGGCGTATTAGTAAGGGAAGAGCAGAGCGAACAGAAGCCCATCTATTATGTAAGCAAAACGCTAATAGACGCAGAAACTAGATATCCAGCAATGGAAAAATTAGCGTTAGCGCTTGTCTTGTCAGCCATGAAGCTAAGACCTTACTTCCAATCCTACTCAATTGTGGTCATGACTTCGCAGCCATTGCGCACCATCCTCCATAGCCCGAACCAGTCAGGACGCCTAACCAAATGGGCAATCGAGCTAAGCGTGTACGATATAGAGTATCGTATCAAAACCTGCGCCAAAGCGCAAGTTCTAGCAGACTTTGTCATCGAGCTAGCACCACAAGTTCTCGGCTACACGACAACAAACAATAAATGGACACTCCACGTAGATGGAGCATCGTCTAAACAGGGATCCGTAGTAGGAATCAGACTTGCATCACCTACCGGGGAACTTTTAAGGCAGTCATTCTGACTGGGCTTCGACGCTTCGAATAACGAAGCAGAATACGAGGCCCTGATCGCTGGGCTATGGCTCGCAATAGGAATCGAAGCTCGCGAAATAAGCGCTTTCAGCGACTTGCAGGTCGTAACAAGCCAATTCCACGGCACGTACGAAACAAAACACAAACGAATGGAAGCTTACCTTAAAATAGTACGTGACCTAACGGAACAGCTCGATAAATTTGAACTAACAAGGATCCCCCGTGGAGAGAATACTTCGGCAGACGCCCTAGCATCTCTCTTGTCCACCTCGAACCCTTTGTTAAAAAGAATCATTCACGTCGAGGGAATCGACAAACCAAGCATAAGCATAGCCGTCAAGTCCGCAACGACAGCAGAGATCGCTGTAATCACAGACGATCCCGCACCCGACACAGACGAGCTATCTCAAACCACAACTAGCTCGGAAGAAACCGGCACCCCGGATCTCGTAGCTAACACCAGCGAATTACCCCCAAATCCCCGCCAGCTCAGAAGAAATCCACACACCGGAACCCGAAAGCAGCGAACCCGAATCTAACCAGTCGGTGATGAATCAAATCGCAGAGGATGCAGCGGCCAACGAGGCAGCCACCGCGGATAGACGGTTCATCACCGACGAAAAATTTCACGCCAGACCAGACTGGAGAATCCCAATACTCGATTACCTTCAAAACGGCACCCTGCATGCCGACAAGTGGGAAGCCCGAAAACTAAGAGCTCGAAGCTCAAGATATTGTATAATCGAACAAGGGTTATACAAACGCAACTTATCGGAACCATACTTCAAATGTGTCCACGGCCTGGAAGCTTTAGCCATAATGGCAAACGTCCACGATGGTACTTGCGGGAGCCACTCCGCCGGACGAACTCTCGCAATACGAATCAAAAAACACGGCTACTTCTGGCCCACGAAGGTTTCGGACTGTGACAACTACGCCGCAAAATGCGGCAGCTATCAAAAGCACGCACCAACGATCCATCAACCCACGGAGGCTCTATCATCGATATGTGCTCCGTACCCGTTCATGAGATGGTCCATGGACATCATTGGACCAATGGTCCCATCAGGGCCAAAACAACTACAATACGTCATGGTCCTAACAGACTACTTCACAAAGTGGGTGGAAGCACGAGCTTACCAACAAACCACCAAAGAAGATGTTAAAGATTTTATCTGGCAAGATATCATCTGCAGACACGGTCTCCTCACGAGATCGTAACGGACAATGGATCTCAATTTATCTCGGCAGCATTCTGTAACTTCTGCAAAAAATGAAAAATCTATATAAGCTACTCCACACCACGCTACCCGCAAGAAAACGGCCAAGCAGAAGCTACCAATAAAACCGTAATGAGCAACATCAAAAAGAGGCTCACAGCCAGAAAAGAGATGTGGGCGGACGAACTAAACTCAGTCCTATGGGCCTGCCGCACCACGCCTCACAAAGCGACTAAGGAAACACCCTTCTCGCTAGCCTACGGCATGGAAGCAATCATTCCTGCCGAAATCAAAGTACCTACCCTTCGAAGAGAACTATGCCCCATAAACATGGAACTCAACGAAGAACTGCTGCGAGACCGACTCGACCTGATCGAAAAAAAACGAGATCAAGCACTGGTCCACATCCAGAACTATCAGCAAGCAACAACTCGCTACTACAATTCCAACATCAAAGAACGAACGGTCAAAGTTGGAGACCAAGTCTTAAAAAAGGTATTCGACAAGACACACCGTACAGGTGGAAAGCTAGGAGCCAATTGGGAAGGTCCCTACAAGATCACCGAAGTAGTACGCCCCGGCGTCAACAAACTCTTCGACTATGCGAAGAAAAAAGCCGAATTGCGTCCATAGAACTCCATGAACCTCAAACGCTACTATTACTAAATAGTAAAACAATCGAACTACGTTAAGGCTTGATCCCCTGGCGGGGTACGTAGGCAGCTCGTCCCAAGAGTCCAGCCTCGACATTCCCAAAACCTTTCACGGTTCACATAGTGTAAAACTATTGTAAACTCAGTTTATAAATAAAAGTTTACACATTCTTTCCAGTTTGCAATTTCTCTTTTACACATTTCGAACCACCAAAAACTGTGCGACCTCTTAAAATCGGTACGCAACCAGCTTAGGCGCAACGAGCACCCGGGTATAACACACAGCCCGCTAAAAACGTCTGGCCAGACAAAACATCGACAGCTCATCTCAACCGCGTCTCGATCGAATAATCAATCGATCAAATATTGCTTGAAAACACAACCGCCTAAACAAACTCGAGTCAGGTACCTAACGAGCTATCGCTCGCATCCAAGCAAACTTTCAAAGCCGAATCACTAGCATTCGCACATCATTTCGGGCGGAATCACCAGCATTCACGCACCACCTCACGCCAAAATCCATAAGAACCGGCGAACTACGGTAATCTCCGATACAACAATAGGTCAGAGCCCGCAATCAACATCGATGAGCTACGGCGATCCGTTCAAGAGCAATCCCAAAGAACAAGGATAAAAGTACTAAGGAAACTTAACGCTTATCAACCAAAAGTTATGTGAGTTGCGGCCCGCTCAAGCAAACCAGGATAAAAGTACTAAGGAAACTTAACGCTTATCAACCAAAAGTTCTGCGAGTTACGGCCCGCTCAAGCAAACCAGGATAATCGAGATGCTAAAGAAACCTAACGCTTTGATAGGAAAACCTTACGAATCACGGTCCGCTCAAACTAGGAGGAACAATCCAGCAAAATCGACGAGCTATAGCTCGTCCAAGCAAAAACTCGATCAAATTCTTAAGGAAAACCAGATAGAATTAAACCAAAAGCACAAAGGATTTAAAAGCCTTCCTAGGCAACATTTCCTAAAAAGTCTACAATCGGCTAAACGCCCAAAATAAAAAAACCAAGTCAAACTTAAAATCATTAACGGATTAAAACCCTCCCGGGTATTGTCTAAACGGAACGGAAAATAAAAAGCAAGGGAAGGCGAGCTAGCAGAATGACTACTCCCCACTAGGGTTAGTACCCTCCGCTCCCTCCTGGCCATCTTTCTCGGCGCCATCTCCCTCAAGCTGGGATCCCGCGATCGCGCCTCCTGCTTCACCATGAGCCTTGTCCACAACCAGATCGCTGAGGTCTTCGCCACCATTACTCCCGAACTGGTTCACGCCCTTCGAAACTTGAGTCTGGGTATCGACCTCTATCTTGACCGAATCTTCCGAGATCTGGGGCACATTGTGCTTCGAGATAGTGAAGTCGGAAACCGCAAGAGTTTAGAGACGCTGCTCGTACTCGTCAGCCTTAGCCGTCCACTTCGGGTGCTCCTCCTCGATCGAGGTCTCTCCGGCAGCCTACTCCGCGATCAAATCGATGTTGGCAACAGCCTCTTGAAGCGTGATTTGGCAATCAACATCGAGCTTGCATTTTTCCCACTTCTCCTTCAAAGTCTTCAGTAGCGAGTTGAAAAACTCAGCGGTCTCGCGTTTTCCAGCCCGAACGGAGCGGCGAATCGCCTCATCCCTAGAGACTCGCAGATCATTTTTCTGAGCGTTGAGAAGTGCAGCTCGATCAACCGCGGTCTGTCGCTCGGAGTTAGCAACCCGAACCCGAGCCTCCAGAATCTCGATGTCACGCTCCAGATCGCCAGCGCGGACATGCTCCAGCTTGCAGACCTTTGCAGATTTCAGAGCAGCCTTCATGTCGCTGATCGCGCCCTTCAGCTAATCCAGCTCCCCTACCCTAGGCACATCCCTCATGCGAAGGTGAAAGTACGCAGACAGCAGATTGGTCCTCTCCATGCTCTGGAGAAAAACCAATTCAGCATGCTTTATAAACCAAAAAATAAAAGGGAAAAGAAACGGACGCGAACCGTCGATCGGCTTACCCTGGCATTCGCTACGGCCGCATCAATGTACAGCTCGCGGAACTCCATATCATTAAGAGCAGGAAGCGCGCAGCCAGCGGGCTTGCAGTGCCTCAGAAAATGGGCGAGACCCTCCGGATCGTCCATTATTGGAGAATCCCGGGTATGCTCGTAGGTCCAGTGAAAAGGCCTGATCCCCCCACCCCCCCGAAGCCAGCTTGGTTACCACCTCGCGACCTGGAGGCGTCACCCCTCGATCTCTCAACTCGCGGCCTTTTATGCTGCGGCTGATTCGCGCCATTACTTTCACCATTACTTTCAGAACTCGTGATGTTCACATGACGAACAGACGGAGAACCGCCCCGAGCCAGAGAATCGTTATCTCGGGGAGTCCCAACCGACACCGACCCTCCCGCAGAAAGAATAACGGGGGGATCGTGCATTACCTCGTTGGCGAAACTCGCCACGTCACTACACCGCAAAACCTCGCGGTCACTGACCTTCGCCTTCCCTGCGGCCTTTTCCAGTTGACGCTGCGACGGTCTCCTCGACATCCTTCGAGTAATCAAATTGGGAACAAAGGACGAGTTACTATCACCAAACTCTGGTCTCTCGGCTGCATAGGAAAGATAACACAATTAAACCGAGACCCCCCCCCCCAGCTCGACAACAGCAAGAAACCAAAACCGCACAAAAACGGAAAGCATACCTGGACGAACAGGAGAGGGAAACGAATCTCGAACAAGGGCCGGAATCCGATAGGCCCGCAGAATTCGCTCCTTCGTAAACGAGTTCCACTGGACCTCACCCTCGCGAAGATAACCAACTCGTGCTATAAGCGCAGCATCGAACTGAATCCTGCCTGGAGAATCTGCAAAACAAAAAAATCAAGTGTCAGATAACCGACGAGAGAAAACATAAACGCTCGCATGCAACAACCCTAATACAAGTCTATCTAACCGACTGTGTCAGCCCACTCCGTTGGAAGCCGATTAAAGTCGAAATCACCGACTGACGCCGGACTCAGCCGGAAAAAGAAAACCTTCTCTTGCCAATGGTCGTCCCTCGCCTGCAACCCCTCGATAACCCTCCTATTGGATCGAGGAGCCACGTAGAACGAACCATCGCTCCGAGCATTCTTTTTCACCATGCATAGCTGGTGAAATTCCGCAGGCCCGAACGAAAGCGCGAGCTCCTTGCATCGAACCTGCATCCCGATAAGGGTCCGGACCAGATTCGGATGCATCTGGGGCAGCGCCAAACGCATTTCCTCCGCGATCTCGAGCCGGAACGTCAGAATCGGGAAAGTAAGGCTGCACGATTCGAAGTAGTGCCAGAAGGCACAACCGTAACCCGGCCTCACATTCTGCGCCGACTCGGACCCTCGAGGAACCTCAATCTCAACCCCATAGAGGGATCGGAGATCATCGACCTCCTCGAGGGAGAGCTTCGAGTTCGAGCGCGGACCCGATTTCTTCTTAACACGTCGCGACGAAGTCTCGACGGCCAGAGTTTGATCTTCCACGACACCCGATTTCCTCTTAGCACGCCGCGACAAAGTCTCGACGGCCGGAGTCTGATCTTCCACGACGCCCGATTTAACCATTAATCGAGCACAGAAATTGCAAGGAACAAAAGCGATTCGCTACCCCCAAAAGCTAGACCCGCTATACCCAAGCAAACAATCGAAAGAAAATAAAAAATACGCAAGGATTCTCGGATCGATTATCAAAATCTCTATCCCCCCTTCTCTTTTTCGATACTATTCCAAGTAAGAAACGAAAGAGGCGAAGACGGCAAAAGAAAAAAAAAAAATAAAGGGTAAAAAGTAATAATGAGAAAGAGAAGTTACCTTGAGAAATAGTGGAAGCGCGTGCAGTTTATTGAGAAGTGGGAGGTTGTATTTATGCAGCCATCATCATTACGGGCGCGTATCGAGAAAAGATTTTCCCGTTTCCCGCATATCCCAACCGTCGGATGAGAATAAATCTCTCAAGATTTACTTTTTACCTCGAGATCCTGCGCTATCCAATTAAATGCAGCCGCTCGTAGACATCAATCTCAACAGCTTATCCCAAACAGTTCAAAATCTTTATTAAAATTCGGAAATATCCGGATTTTTATTCAGATAAACCACATACATTTCGCTACAAGTATGGAACACATCCGGAGTCCGAAAACTTTCGGGCTACCGTCGAGCTAGAACCAAAGAAAGATTAGAAACAATCCTAAACTTCGTTCTCCGCCCATCAACCTCGTCATCTCACTTGATGGGCTGGGGGGCAACTGTTGGAGCTGAATTTAGCACCTAAATCCGGCCCATTGTGAAGTCCATCAAGGAATCACCACAAGCCCATCTATGACGATCCATCGACATATGGCCCATTTCTGCACCTCCAGCAGACACTCGAGCTACCGCATACGGATAAGGATCGAGGTTGAGTCAGCAGTTAGGCGGGTATTCCGCAAGATCCGGAGCTCGGCGCAACGGCAGAGCCCGAGGTATCTGGAGCACGTGCAACATCCCCCGATATTTGCGCAGCAGCTGAAGATCGAGAGAGACTATATAAGGAGCGCGAGTCGTCATAGATAGGCTAATTTTGACCTAATTCTCAACATGTATTTACCGCGAGCTCTCGTATTCTCATACTCTTGTACTCAAATACTCGTTTTGATCAATACAATCCACTTATTCATTCTAAGCCTTATATTCTTCGGTTCATAAAGAGATTCTTACCCATCCTTTCTCCAATCTATTCAATCACTCTACAAATATCTGAGTGTGGGTTTTAGTGCCCACAATCATGTCGAAGTTTTTTTTTTAGCTCTTTTGTATTGAAGCAAATGGCAAATTACAGCATGGTAAAATATGAAAGAACAACAATAGAATGCAAAGACAACAACAAATGAAGTTAAAGGATACGAAAAGGATATACTGACAGCAGGGAAGCAACACTCAAACGTAGAGAATAGCGGCAGATGAGCAAAATCTGGTAGAGTGCGATGACACAAGGAGAGGAGAGATACGCGGAAAACCTAAAGGAGTGGTGAGAGAAAATTTGTCTAAGAAAAACCCTCACAACCGAGAGGAGAAGACCACAAACATCAAACCGCTCCTCCATATTAAGCAGGCAAACTATCCACGGTGCAAACCCAATGCAACGATAGTGTCAACCACAGAAAAGACTCGAGCGCAGCAACTGAACAACAGAAGACGAGGGTCTAGAAAATAACCGCCGACACAGGACCACCGGTGATAAGGCTTACACGCCGCAAGAAGCCCCGACGAAACTGAAAACCAACGCCAGAGAGAGACAGAGCAAATACTTTTCCTCTAGCACCCACGCTCGAGCAGGGAAACCGCCACGAAACCCTAATGAAACCCTGAGCAAAACCAAAGCAATCAAACAAAGCAGCCTCAAACCAAAGATATCCCGACCTCTTCCGCAGCCGGGACCAGAAGCAAACAACACAGAGAAAACACGGGAGTCCTATCTTCGAAGGAACCGAAGGAAGAAGTACGGCAAACCACACTGAGACTAGGCGGAGGAGATTAAACCGGCGGAGAAATTACTTGAACCTATAGCAGTTTCCGGGGAGAGAAGAGATGGGGCGAGCCGCCGCTGCCATAAAGACAATGAGAGAGGCAAGACAACAGGGAAGGAAGAAGTCCTCAAAACCCTAACCAAGGAGCCAAACCAAACTCGAAGCAGTCCCAAGACAATCCACTGAAGAGCAAGGTAGCTACAGAGCAAGCTGGAACAACGGGACCACCGGCGAGACGTAAATCAAAGCTCACAAAGTCGGCGAACCACCGCCCACCTTCGTCCTCGAGCTTGAAGAGAAGACCGAGATAGCACCTAATCCGCAGGACGAGCAGAGAGAGACTAAAAGAGACCGGAGAGCAACTGTCACCGCTATGAACCTACAGCTGGACAAAGCAGAGACATATATGCAACCGACAGAAGGAGAAACCCGACAAAGAGGTAGCCGAAAGATAGAGGAAGAAGAGGGGATCCCTCTCACGGTGGCGGTGAGAACCACGGCACACCGGAGAGGGAGATCAGAGCTCTTGAAGTCTTCGACGGAGAAAACAAGGTTGAGAGAAAAAAAAAGCCTATGAGAGCATCTCCAACTTATAATTGCATTTAGATTGCTCTCCAATCTATAATTGTATTTTTATTTCAAAAATAATATTTTAAGTATATTCTTCTTTTTCTATTTTATTATTAATTGCTAATTATACATATTTTTAAAAAAAAATACAAATTGATCCATTTATTTAATTTTTTTCAAAATTTCTATAAATTATGATATTTTGAAATTTAATTATAATATAAATAATGTTATTTGCATTTTAATTTTACACTTTAAAGTGTTTTAGTATTCATAATCATAAAAAAAATAATTATGTATAACTTTAAAAGTAAAAGTATCTAAAATTTGAAGGATTACTTTATAAATAAAAAAATCAATTACAAATAGAATATGAAATGAGATGGTTCTATATTTGGAATCAAAAATGACATTATACCATTTTGCAATTAAAAATAAGATAGGGTTGGAGCAAATTTTATTGCAAAATATAATTTGACACCAATTTTAAAATAGGGTTGGAGATGATCTCAAGATGATCTCAAAGACCAAAATCATCTCGAAGTTCAAGGATTAATATGATACTGTCACCATTTTTGGACCATTGTTTTTGTTAGTTAAAGCTTCCACAAATTTCCAAAATGGAAATCGTTAAAAATTAATAACTGATTAACATCTCAACGCCGTCTATACTGTATTTCTTTGTTGTCAACGTCGTTCATTTAAATAATGTACAGGAAGAAAACAAATCGTTCAAAAATGGTGACTGTTTAACATTTCACGTCACCTTATTTGTTTTTTAATTAGAAAAGGGATTATCAATACCTATGCTACATTGGTTTCAAATACGTGGAAGGATTAGTTGCAATTTATAATTTGTCCATTTGTTTAGGTTTTACGTACAAAGAGCATGACGCATGTAGAAAATACGTTAAGTTTTATAAAATTCTAACTCAAAATTAATTGCTATTGAGTGGATTGATCCAAGTTTTTTTATATATTAGTCAATTCATTGAATCTTCTGATTTTCATAATCTTGATATGGTCGATCTTCTAAATCTTCCAATAAGATAGTACATAAAGGCTCCACCTACAGCGGTTCCATAGAAATATGCACTCTAACTCAACAAATATGTTATTCTCTTGAACGTCAAAGAAATATCTCTTTGGGAGATGATGATGACGATGCTATATGCACAAGATAATCGTTTTATTAGTAGCACTCGCAAAGCATTCTCCCTGAAAGATCAGCTTCATCGTAGACATACTTTTTCCCCTTAAAGACGGAACTTATATTTGGGGCTCTCTATTCTCAATTGTGCTATTAGTAAACGCATAAGGTCACGAGACTTGTATGAAGAATCCAAAATCTGAACCGAACATAAACACCAAATATCAAATCATATTAAAAAATATTTAAAATAACATAAAAGTTCTATACTAAAATTAAATAAACATATTATCATCTATGATATAATTTCTTTTAAAATAAATAAAAATTAGCCAGCAGAAAAATGTACATAATTTTTAAAGTGTATTTCTTAATTTGACATTTTATAATTTAAAATTTTTCAAATTATGAAAAAAATTATTAACTATAAGTGTGTTATAAACTTATAGGAAGGAGGGTTGTGGAAAAGAAAAATACATGCACTGGTTAGAAATCAGGGTTCAAGTGAAATGAATTCGTTCAATAATAGAATACTCATGGGAGCCTCTAGAAGGCCAAATGACAAGAATGCATTTTATTAGATTCAAAATCTGTTATCCCAAAACTTTAACATGTTCAACACAATCTTCGAGTAAAAATAGGTAAAGTCTTATAAAAATTATACAATACTTAAGTCCAAAAGTATACATTAAAAATGGCGAGAGAAAGAGAAATTAGCATGAAGAGAGTGAGTGTTAAGTTAAAACCGGACTAAAATGTTATCCGTAAATTTTTTTTTTTTTACGAAGGATGATCTTTTTATTAAGTTTCAAACTCTATCACAAGAGTAGAAATTACAACCACACTAATGGAAAAAGCACAAAGGTAAGGCAGAAAGTGCCAAAACGACCACCAAATGGTGGTTAAACAAGAGATAGATTGTCGATACAAGTCATTAAAATAGACCATAAGAAGTCGAACAACTAGAACGATCTCGTGAGCTTCTTGAATGACCGCATCCACAGCAACCCGAGGGGTTACAAATACTACACCAAAGGCAGAGAAGACCATCAGCCGAGAGGAAGATCCTTGCAATACCGGCGACGCTTGAATACCAAAATCAGAGGAGGAAATTTTGGGAAGAAAACCTGCTCCATATAGAAGTTAGGCAGAACCAGATTCACCGGGAGGGTCATAGCGATTAGTTTTCCTTCAATCTGCCACCAAGAAGGATAAAACAAACTCACAGTACCACAAGCCGGATTGAATACAATAAACCAACTGCATATAGCAGTAAAGGGACTGAATATAGCAGTAAAGGATCGCAACGAGGCGACATGGGTGCCTCTAATGGGCACAAAAGTGGAGCCGAAGGGAACTAAGCCTATCGGTACCGAGCAAACTAAATCCAAATTCCACCAGAACAGAGACACCCACTCAACCAGCCTCCGATAACTTTCCTAAGGAGCAGAAACAGAGGGTGAGGAGCAAGAGTGTACCTGGAGGACCGGGAGAGGATCGAGACAGGAACTGAACTCTCTCAAAGAGGTGGTCATAGTGGTCGTCGAAACAGAGGCGAGCTTCAAGATCTCCAAGCCCAGATGCAGAGGGAGAACCTTTGGGTAACAAAACCCAACAGTAAGGTGTTGCCTTGCGGGACAGAGAGGAAGACTCACTGATGACCAAACGCTAGATCCGGAGGAGAGCAAACGACCTTGGGACAACGAATTGGGCGAGTGACGGTGAGGTGACGAGGAGAGCGGCAACGAGAAGCGGAAGACGAACCAGGACAGCGAAGGAGAGGAAATAGGAGACAACGGTCGGGCAAGAAAGGAAGCTAGATCTGGCGGGTCAGGAGGGTCTGGAGGGACTGGAAGGTTGGAAATAAGGGACTCGACCAGCAGAGCTGGTCCGCCGGCCACTGTCGACAACACAGAAGGAGAGGGATTGGACGAAGTGACCAACGGATCTGGAGAGAGCATCGACAAAACGAACACAGAAGGAAGACCAGTCATCAGAAAGGAAAAAGAAGGAGAAAGAGGAGAGAAATTCTCACCGGTGAGCGTCGGCGGCTAGGGTTTGCGGAGCCTAATCGCCTAAAGAGAGATGCCGAGAGAATTTTCTTTTTATTTTATCCGTAATTCAATATGTTGTTTTTATGAGAGTAAGATATATATAGAGTGAGAGGGAGAGAGAGAGAAAAAAGATTACTAGTCCATCTTGAAAATACATCAATGAAATGAGATCAATATTGTATGTCATGTATTTTGAAAAAAAAAATATTTATAAAAAAAAAAAAAAATGTCTTATGAATGAACATCAGACTCAAATTTAATAACAGAGAAATGTAAGTTTTTATTTTGGACAGCAACAGAAAAATGAAAGTATAATATTTAATATAGTGTTTGTAGATTCAATGTTGATATATGAGATCAAGATTAGATATATGACTATCTAAATTTTATACAAAACTCAGATATGTAATAAAATCTATAAACCCAATTTAAAAAAAAAAGATTTTAAGTTCTATATATATATTTTTCTATTATATAGTATACGTTTTCGATCAGTTCTATTTTAGAATAAAATATTGAGTGATTTGTGTATTTTATTTGTCGAAAGAGAAATGTTAAGGAACATTACTTTTGAAAATATGGTCAATGATTTATTAGAAAATAAAAAAAAATAAAAATTACGTTTTAAAACTACTATTTACCTTGTTGGTTCCATGTTATTGTTTTTACTATGTGACATATTTATTATTTTATGAATTTTTTTTTTTGGCACAACTCTGTATGTAGGTTGGCACGGCTCAAAAGCTATTTAGGTTGGCATGGTAATTAAACAATATTAGCACTTGAAGAAATTTATTGTTGGAGAGAGCGTTAAGTCCCCAACTATTGCAATTGATGTGAACCAAAACAAAAAACCTTATATGCGAAAATTAATCTCTATAGCTTGCATGAACTTGATAAAATTTCATTCCTCTGTGTAGCTTAATATTGGTTTTTTCACCATTCAATCGTGATGAGATTTAGTTTTATATCTTCCAGACTTCTCTAATTTCTCGCCAGTCACCATCAACTACGCTAGCTCTGGGAATTCAGATACTCGTTCGGGTTTGGATCGGTTCTTTTCAGATTCGGGTATTTCAGTTCTTGAGAATAGAACTCATTCGGGTATTTTTTTCGGTTCGGGTTCACTTTAGTTCCGTCCGGATTCGGGTTGGTTCTGGGTGCCTGAATTATTTAAAATTTATGAAAAATAATTAAAACAACAAAATATATTTCCGTTATTTAGTTAAATTTTGCAAAAATATATATTTAATTTTGACAAATATAACTAAAGATTTTCAAATATTTTGAGTATTTTAGTTATTTTGATATAAACATAACGAATATATTCAGTTTATAATTGTAATTTTGGGTATTTAAGTTGTTTAAAGTATAAATACAACAAATATTTTGGGTATATAATTATAATTTGGGTATTTCGGGTATCCATTCGGTTCATAGTTCGGTTCCGGTTCTTCGGATATAAAAATATAATAGCCATTCAAATATTTATATCGGTTCCAGTTCAGTTCGGTATCTTCCAATTTAGTTTTGTTTGGTTCAGTTTTCCTACTCCGAATATTTTGCCTAGGGTTAACTACGCTCTTTATTTTTTCTGATCTTTTTATCGTCATTTGGAGACATGAATTTCTTTTTTGTCGAGAAAAAAAAAAGAATTTCTCTTTTGTTCTTTCTTAGCGACGTCATAATATTTCTTTTATAGTGAAACTACTGCTGACTAGTTTAGCAGCAATTAATGAAACAGCAGATTAAGAACCAGTAAGAAAGAAAGCAAGGGAGCAAGAAGCAAATAGCAAACCAAGAGTGAGAAATGCATGTTTAAGACGATGATTCATACTATACTGTAATTAATTTAGTTTATGCCTACAAGTATTTAGCCAAAAACAAAAGTAATAGTCCTTAAAAAAAAGTTATAGTATGTACATAATCGTACGTATTTTATGCTTTTAGTTATTGTGTGCACGAACCCCTTACCCCATAATATCATTTATATCTTATCAATCTTTAATTTAAACGCATGATTATCATCAATTTAGGTTGTAATAATTTAAAATATTATACTAATCATATAATTTTCTTTTTGTTAAAATCAAGTTATATGTCATACTTTTAGTTATTGTAATGCATACAACTTAATCAATATTCAAGTATTACTATTATTGTAAGAATTGTTTTTATTTTTTTAAAGGTTAATCAATACTATATGATTTTAAGCATGATATAAATATATAAAAAATTATTTTTATTAGAAGTTTGTTGATGTGGCATGATTATAGAGAGTTTTATTTTGCTGATTTGGATGGCTTTAGGAGCCTAAAAAAATTGAATTCGGAATATGATTGAACTTAACTTTTTAAACATATGCTAAACACATATGCATTACGAATATTCGAAGTTGTATTTTACAATGAATTTGTCAAAGCTGAAGGTGATAAAATTTTATCTTCTCTCGACTATTTTAGAAAAAAATATTGAGCGATTTTGGTATTTTATTTGTTGAAAGAGAAATGCTAAAGAACATTAATTTTTAAAGTTTGGTCAACGATTTAGTAGAAAAGAAAGATATAAAAATTACGTTTTAAAACTACTAGTTAGCTTGTTGGTTCCATTTTATTGTTTTTACTATGTGATATATTTCTTATTTTATGAAAAGAGTTTTTTTTTTTTGCACAACTATGTATGTAGGTTTGCACGGCTCAAAAGCTATTAAGGCTGACATGATAATTAAACAATATTATCACTTTAAGAAATTTATTGTTGGAAAGAGTGTTAAGCCCCCAACTATTGCAATTGATGTGAACCAAAACAAAAAACCTTATATGCGAAAATTAATCTCTATAACTTGCATGAACTTGATAAGTTTTCATTCCTCTATCTTGCTTAATATTTTTTTTTTTCACCATTCAATCTCTGATGAGATTTAGTCTTATATCTTTCAGACTCCTCTAATTTCTCGCCAGTCACCATCAACTACGCTAGCTCTGGGAATTCAGAGTAATTCGGGTTTGGATCGGTTCTTTTCAGATTCGGGTATTCCAGTTCTTGAGAATAGAACTCATTCGTATATTATTTTTTTCGGTTCGGGTTCACTTTAGTTCCATCCGGATTCGGGTTGGTTCCGGGTGCCTGAATTATTTAAACTTTATGAAAAATAATTAAAACAACAAAATAAATTTCTGTTATTTAGTTAAACTTTGCAAAATAATATATTTAATTTTGACAAATATAACTAAAGATTTTCAAATATTTTGAGTATTTTAGTTATTTTGATCTAAACATAACGAATATATTCGGTTTATAATTGTAATTTTGAGTATTTAAGTTATTTAAAGTATAAATACAACAAATATTTTGGGTATATAATTATAATTTGAGTATTTCGGGTATCTTTTCGGTTCATAGTTCGGTTCCAGTTCTTTGGGTATAAAAATATAATACCCATTCGGATATTTATATCGGTTCCAGTTCAGTTCGGTATCTTCCAATTTAGTTTGGTTTAATTCAGTTTTCCTACTCCGAATATTTTGCCCAGGGTTAACCCTCCAGCCTGTCTGGAACAGCACCCGCAGCATTCCCAGCCACGTTCCCAGTTCCAACCGCAGCCACATTCGCAGCAGCCGCGTTCGCAGCAGCAGCAGCCGCAGCCTCGGCAGCCGCAGCCTCGGCAGCCGCAGCCTCGGCAGCCGCAGCCTCGGCAGCCGCAGCCTCGGCCGACACTTAGTCAACTATCCTCTCAGACTGACCATCCGTTTGCGGATGATACGCAGTACTCATGTGTACCTTCGTCCCAAACTCTTCCTGAAATTCTTTCCAGAATCGTGAAGTAAACTTCGGATCACGATCAGACACAATGCTCACTGGCATGCCATGGAGTCTCACGATCTCATCGACATATAACTCCACCAGCCTAGCCACTCCATCCGTCTTTTTCATAGGTAAGAAATGAGCAGACTTGGTCAGCCGATCCACAATGACCCAAATCGCGTCATGCTTATTCTTAGTCTTCGGTAAACCCATCACAAAGTCCATTGTGATCATATCCCATTTCCATTCCGGCATTGGTAATGTTTGCAACAAACCACTCGGAAACTGGTTCTCGGCCTTAATCAACTGGCACGTCGGACAACTAGCCACCCACTTGGCCACGTCCCGCTTCATCCCGACCCAATGATAGTACCTTTTCAGGTCGCGGTACATCTTGGTCATTCCCGGATGAACAGAAAACCTAGACTGATGTGCTTCCTTAAGGATCTCTTCC
>JAHZTW010000004.1:10916072-10971083 GCA_020283515.1 Alliaria petiolata
TATTTTGGCCTGTTTCCGAGAGAATACAGAAGATTGTTCGAGGAAAAGTGAGCGGTTTGAAAGATAGCCGAGAGGAGATTGGATCTCGCGGGTTTAGCCGTAGCGATAGCCGTGAGAACGCAAGTGCGTCCGACTATCTCCGTTTTTGACCGAGAAATCATCGAGTTTCTTCCGACTGAAATGTTTGCCTTTGTTTCTAAGGTGAGTGTGTGACTGTAGCTGACCTGGAACCGTAGGATTGCTAGGTTATCTGGTTTTCATTGATTGCTTGTGTAAGTTAGTGTATGCTTAGCAAGGTCAATGTGTTTCTGTGATTGGTATTGGATACCGTGGTTTATACGTGGTGTCTAACTAGCTGTGTGAATGTCCGGATCGTGTTGCTTGCTCAAGGGGATGTGTGATTCTCGCTTGAGTAGAACCGAGGCCGTGAGGAAATTCACAAGTAGTTGAGATGATCATAGAACCGTGATTCTGTTTTCTGTGCTTGCTTGCTAAGTGTTAATGCGAATTATATAACTGTTGCTTGATTGCGTTTTCTGGTATTGGCTGGTGGTACGGGATGACCGTACTCACTAAGCATTTGTGATAATGCTTATGCCTCTCTTATGTGTGGAGTGTGCAGGTAAAGATGTTATCCGGGATGTTTAGTCTCGAAGGCGGACTTGAAGGCAGTGAAGAAAGAAGTGGATTAGGACTGGATTTTGGGGGTTTATTTATCATGAGTTTTCTGGATATTTGACTTTGCATTTCTGTTATGACTTAGAACGAATTTGTCTAAGTTAGTTTTCTGTTTTATGAACCTTTGTTATATCTGGATTGGAATTATTATGCAATAAGAATGGGCTTTTTATGAATCGAATGCGTTGTTTAAGTTTAAGAAAAATCTGAAAAATATGCTAAGTCTGGAATCTGGTTAGAGTTAGACTCGGGACGGCCGGCCTGGTTAGGATTATCGGGTTGGGTCGCCACAGTACAAACGGGACATAGCTGTGCATTACCTGGAGGGTACTGCGCATACCTGGTGGAAAGAGACCACGGGACGTTTGGTGAGTCCGAACTGTTCGTATGAGACATTTTCTGCGATGTTCCAAAGTAAGTACTTCCCGCAAGAAGATTACAATCAGCTGGAGGCTGAGTTTCTGTATCTGCGCCAAGGGACCAAGACGGTTCGGCAGTATGAGACTGAGTTCAACCTGTTACGCAAGTATGTGGGACGCGACCATGATACTGAAGAGAAGCTGATCCGAAGGTTCATGAGCGGACTAAGGGTCGAGCTGCGTAATGGTTGTCTGGTGCGTGACTATGCGACGGTCACAGAGCTTGTTGAGAAAGCGGCCTTGTTGGAGACTGGACAAGCCGAGGAGGCCTTGTCTAAGGCTGGTACCGTGGCCAGGAGTGGCCAAGTGTCTGGAGGACAGAACCGCAAGTTTGGGAAGAATGTTCCGGCTAAGTCGAGTGGGAACCGCAGCGTGTGTGGATCTTGCGGAAAGGTGCATGTTGGCGTGTGTAGACGTGCATCTGGAGCTTGTCATCGTTGTGGTAGCTTGGAACATAGAGTGCGGGATTGTCCTGAGCCAGACTCGAGGTTGGTGAGAGTGTCGGATGGAAGTAACACGTCCGTTGTGTGTTTCGGTTGCGGAGAGCCGGGACATTACAAGCGGGATTGTCCGAGGTCCGGAGCAGTTGGGCAGGCGGCCACTCAGCCTAAGCGTGCAGGAGATGTGCTGGCGCAACCGGCTAAGAGGCAGGCCATCATGCCAAGAGTGTATGCAGCGACCGCGGATGGGACTGGAGATCCGACCACTTCTCGACCGATCACTGGTAAGTTTTAGTACTTACGTTTTGTTCTGAGTTTGTCTGTGTCTGCGTGTTCTGTTAAGTGTCTTAGCATTCTAAGGATTGAATGTGTAGGGACCTTATTAATGGGTGAGGTGGAAACCCATGTTCTGTTCGACTCCGGAGCGAGTCATTGTTTTGTTAATCCAGGGATGATTGGGAAAGGAGGATTCCAGAAGGAACTCGGGGAAGAGTTCGGACTAGTGAGGGCGGCTGGAGGCCAAGTGATGTTCTCACTAGGGACCGTTCGCAACATTGCTGTCTGGATTGGCGAGGTCAATATGCCAGCAGACTTAGTGATCTGCGAAGTTAAGTCTTACGATGTCATCCTCGGAATGGATTGGCTCGGTAAGCATAAGGCGCATCTGGATTGTCACCGAGGCAGGGTGGAGTTCGAGAGGGATGGCCAAGTTCTGGTTTACCAAGGAGTGAGACCGACTTCTGGTAGCTTGGTTGTGTCGGCAATTCAAGCGGAGAAAATGTTAGAGAAAGGCTGTGAAGCATATCTGGCGACGATATCTTCAATTGAGGTTGGACCAGACGCGGAGTTAGGGGACATTCCAGTGGTACAAGAGTTTGAGGATGTTTTCCAAGCTTTGTCGGGAATGCCACCGGCCCGTTCAGATCCGTTCACGATTGAACTTGAGCCGGGAACTGCTCCTGTGTCTAAGGCACCATACCGTATGGCTCCGGCCGAGATGGCTGAACTAAAGAAGCAACTGGCTGATCTTCTAGAAAAGGGATTTGTAAGGCCAAGCAGTTCACCATGGGGCGCACCTGTTCTGTTCGTAAAGAAGAAGGATGGAAGCTTCCGGCTTTGCATCGATTACCGAGGGTTGAACCGTGTTACTGTGAAGAACAAGTATCCACTTCCAAGGATAGATGAGTTGTTGGATCAGCTTAGGGGTGCTACTTGGTTCTCTAAGATCGATTTGGCTTCTGGGTACCATCAGATACCGATAGATGAATCGGACGTTCGGAAGACTGCCTTTCGGACTAGGTATGGTCATTACGAGTTTGTGGTCATGCCGTTTGGTTTGACGAATGCGCCAGCTGCATTCATGAAGTTGATGAATGGCGTGTTCAGAGAGTACTTGGACGAGTTTGTGATTATTTTCATAGACGACATCTTGGTATACTCGAAAAACCCGGAAGATCATGAGAAGCATCTGCGGATTGTTATGGAGAAGTTGCGAGAGCAGAAGTTGTTTGCCAAGCTGAGCAAGTGTAGCTTTTGGCAACGACACATTGGGTTCTTGGGTCACATTGTTTCAGACAAGGGAGTGTCCGTGGATCCTGAAAAGATCAAGGCCATTGCGGATTGGCCGAGACCTGAGAATGCGACGGAGATAAGGAGTTTTCTGGGGTTGGCTGGTTACTACAGGCGTTTTGTTAAAGTCTTTGCAAGTATGGCTCAGCCGATGACACGCTTGACCGGGAAGGACATTGAGTTCGTATGGACAGCCGAGTGTGAGGAGTGTTTCTCGAAACTGAAAGGGATGCTTACAAGTGCACCAGTGTTGGCTCTACCTGAGCCGGATGAACCGTATGCGGTGTACACGGACGCTTGTGGGAAAGGATTAGGTTGTGTCCTAATGCAGCACGGGAATGTGATTGCATATGCGTCTAGACAGCTAAGGAAGCATGAAGCAAATTATCCTACTCATGACTTGGAGATGGCGGCCGTAGTCTTTGCGTTAAAGATATGGCGATCTTACTTGTATGGTGGGAAGGTTCAGGTCTTTACCGATCATAAGAGTTTGAAGTAGATGTTCACTCAACCTGAACTGAATCTGAGGCAACGGAGATGGATGGAGTTAGTCGCTGACTACGATCTGGAGATAGCTTATCATCCGGGGAAGGCTAATCTCGTTGCTGATGCATTAAGCCGGAGATGGGCTAGTGTATCGTCTGCGATACACTAGCCCGTACTCATGTGTACGTTTGCGGATGATACTTAGTCTGAGAGGACCATCAGGACGTTAGAGGACATGCTGAGAGCGTGTGTACTAGACTGGGGTGGTAACTGAGATAGACATCTACCGTTGGCTGAGTTTGCATATAATAACAGTTACCAAGGGCTTTTTATTTTTTGGTCTTTATATCGTCATTTGAAGACATAAATTTCTATTTTGTCAAGACAAAAAAAAGAATTTCTCTTTTGTTCTTTCTCAGCGACGTCTTCCTTATTCTTTTATAGTGAAACTACTGCTGACCAATTTATCAGCAATTAATGAAAAAGCAGATTAAGAACCAGCAAGAAACAAAGGAAGGGAGCAAGAAGCAAATAGCAAACCAAGAGGGAGAAATGCATGTTTAAGACGATGATTCATACTATACTGTAATTAATTTAGTTTATGCCTAAAAGTATTTACCCAAAAACAAAAGTAATAGTCCTTAAAAAAAAGTTATAGTATGTACATAATCGTACGTATTTTATGCTTTTGGTTATTGTGTGCACGAACCCCTTACCCCATAATATCATTTATATCTTATCAATCTTTAATTTAAACGCATGATTATCATCAATTTGAGTTGTAATAATTTAAAATATTATACTAATAATATATTTTTCATTTTGTTAAAATCAAGTTATATGCCATACGTTTAGTTATTGTAATGCATACAACTTAATCTATTTTCAAGTATTACTATTATTGCAAGAATTGTTTTTATTTTTTAAAGGTTAATCAATACTATATGATTTTAAGCATGATCTATACTAATATAGTAATAGTTTTTTAAAGTGAGCTTTGAAATGCTGCCATGTGGGATGTGATGTGTCACATACATTTAAAGAAAAAAAATATAAATATATAAAAAAAATTAATATGTGTATTTCATTATTGTAACACTTAATTCTTTTATCTCTTTATTTTGTTGTTCTTAATTTAATGATATGATTATATGGATGGATAACAAAAAAACTACAATTAACTACATAACTATAGAAAAAACAAATGTGAAATTATATAACATATAATAAAGTTTTTTCATCAGGAGCCGTGAAATTTTTGGGACGGGTTTCCAATTCTCTCATATACCGTCTCGAATTTTCCGTGTCATTCCCTATCCCGTTTAAACAATTACCCATTCAAAACCATTTATTTTATTAATATGGGTATGAGAATGAAATGAGTATTAGATCGTGTACCCGAATTATCCGTTTAAAAATAAAAAACGTAAAAATTCAAAATATATATTTTTAACACTTAACTCTTTTATCTCTTTATTTTATTATTCTTAATATAATGATAGAATTATTGTTTTTTATTTTATTAATACTGGTATGGGAAGGGAATGAGTATTAGATCGTGTACCCGAATTGCCGGTTTAAAAATGAAAAACTGAAAAATCCTATATATTTTTTTCAAATTATTCTGAAATTTTCGAGGACGTTCTTATCATATTTCGTTTTGAGAATTGTTTTCCAGTTCACAAATTTTCTGTTTCCGTCACATAGCCGTAGATTCCCGTCATGAGTCCCAAAAATTTCAGGGCTGGCATACCTTCATTCTACACATTTATATTTGAAGGAAAAATTTATCAACAAAAGAGAATAAAAAATCCAACTACACTAAATAATTAAATACAATCCATAAAAAAAACAAAAACAAAAAACTGCATTAGAGATTTTACAACAATCTATAAATAGAAATAATACACTTTTATTACCACACAAATTTCCAATAGAATATATATATATATATATATATATGCATTACACTATCATATAATTTCTTTCACACAATCAACCGGAACAAACTGCGTCTCAAAATCATACGTCCACTCCGTCAAAAATAGAACATCAACTACACAATCTGTTTTAGCACCGATCAAATACTTCAAGCAATTAACACTATATTCAAAAATATGATTAACTTCTACCTCACTTATCATGATATGGATGACGCAATATCAAGTACATTAAGCGAAAGTTTAATAAACTTTATTCGGACATCTATGCTATCATGTCGACCACATAACACACAATGCCTCGAAGTCTCTTTTGAAATTGAAGATTTCAATCCAAATGCATAAATAAAACTATATGTTGATTTTGTAATTAAAGACTTAGAGAGAACACAAATCAAAGCTACACAAGAAGAATATGAAAATTGTGATATATGTCTTGATAATCTACAAGGGCCGAAAAATATCTTAATATTTTATTTTACATTCACAAATGTATTTTAGATTGGTTGTATTATAAAACAACATGTCCTTAATTATTGTCAAAAAGAAATAATTCCATATTTTATATGCTTACGATGAATAAAATTTTTTTTCATTCACTATATATATTATTATTCCACCAATCTTTCAAAACAAAATTATAAAACTACATGATATTCACAAATGAAAAATTAATATTTATGCACAAACTTTTACTAACAAATATTATAAAATAAATTTTAAAATTAAAACATTTAAATTATCACAAATCCGTGCAACGCGCGGATCTTCTCCTAGTATATAAATATATTAAAGAATCATTTTTATTAGAAGTTTGCTGAGTTTTTTTTTTTATGGGAATGGGATTTATGAGTTTAATGGGCCGATTTGTACTTATGAAATGCTAAACCTATTTCTAGTATACATCAAATACGACAAGGCATAATTTTTTAAGCAAATGAATGGGGTTATTTCATAACGATTTATGTAAGATTCCACAATTTCATTCCACATACATTTCGATTTAGTGATTTGACAATATATGGGGTTGAATCCTATTGATTTATGGAATTGAAACCTAAATACTATTACTTATCTTTTTTTGATCAACAATATATTTAGTGATGGGTAACTGTAGATTAGACTATTAGTTAAAAAATAATGTTTTCTATCAGATATTTCCTATATATATATATGCATTCGATTTTTCTAGACGAGACTTTATGTTTATACTTATTAGACTTGAGACCAAGCCGAGAAAATAAAAAAAAACCTCAGTTGCTATTCCCGACAAAATCAATCATAGCTTTATCGTGACGAGAAACAAGAAGACTCGGAAAAAAAAAAAAAAAAAAAAGAAGCTCTCGTGATCTTCCCGCCTTTTTCCCACAAAGGCCATTGCGAGATTATCAACTAAAAAAAAGGGGTATCGGATCGAAGTTTCCGGTTTCGGATTCGATTTTGCTTTTCCGATATATAGAGAAGTAAGTTTTGAGAGATCGCGGGAGATTTGGATCGATTGGCGAAAACAAATGGGGCGTCTCCGGCGACGGCAAGAGAGTATAGACGAGGAAGAGGAATCAAACGACGACGTTTCGTCGAGAGGAAACAGATTCAGCTTGGCCGAGACGTTTCGGTGGCTAGATTCTTCCGAGCATTCCGAGCATCGGAAAATTGATTCCGACGGCCGTAACGGCAATCGATTCATCATCCATCCCTACAACAGGTTCTCTATTCTCTCTAAAATCTAAAATAGTAATTTTTTTCTTTATTATTGTTCTTTAAATGTCATTTCACGCAGTTATAGAGTTTTCTATTGGATGATAAAAAACGTTGAAGAAAAGAAAAAATCTACTTGAAATCTAGAAAATATCTCTTTTTTCTTTCTTATAATTAAAAAAAAAAAATTATTCACCAAATCACGTCATGTTGTAAAAGTAATGTAAATTGTGTTGTATTATTATAACCAAGAGGTCTCTTTATATAAGGATTACATAAGGATAGAAAAGGAAACATCCTTTTCCTACATGAATAAGGAAAACATCTAATAGACCGTCTAAGGTATTGGGCCTTCACGCCAATGTCTTGATGGGCCGGTTATGGAGATCGAACCTCTATGATTTATAACACTCCCCCTTGATTGACATAACCGGATCGTGATGAATGGATCATAGTAATACGCTTGGGGATGCTGCCTCATTAAAACCTTACCAAGGAAAACCCAGTGGGACAAAACCTTAGTGAAGGAAAAAGAGTACAGCACGTATTACTCCCCCTTGTTTTAGGCATCACTGAAGGTCTCTTAGTCGGCGCATGCCGATCTGATACATGAGCTTCTTGAGCGTGGAGGTTGGAAGCGACTTGGTGAATAGGTCGGCTGAGTTGTCACAGGAACGTACTTGAAGCACTTTGATTTCTCCGGTCTTCTGTAGATCGTGAGTAAAGAAAAACTTCGGTAAGATGTGCTTCGTCCTGTCTCCTTTGATGTATCCATCCTTCAGTTGAGCAATGCATGCGGCATTGTCCTCGTAGAGTACGGTTGGCTCTTCCTTCTCATCGGTCATTCCACAGTCTCGCCTTATGTGCTGAGTCATCGATCTCAACCAAACACATTCGCGGCTAGCTTCATGAATCGCCAAAATCTCTGCGTGGTTTGATGAAGTGGCCGTGAGTGTCTGCTTCATGGATCTCCATGAAATTGCTGTTCCTCCATGAGTGAACACATATCCTGTCTGAGATCGTCCATTGTGTGGATCCGATAAGTAACCTGCATCAGCAAAACCAACCAAACCTTCATTGTTAAGGTTAGTGAAAAATAGACCCATATCTTTCGTTCCTTGTAGGTAACGAAGTATATGTTTAATCCCGTTCCAGTGCCTTTGGGTCGGACAAGAACTAAATCTTGATAGGAGGTTCACGGCAAAACAAATATCTGGTCTAGTATGACTAGCCAAGTATAACAACGCTCCTATGGCACTTAGATATGGCATTTCGGGACCAAGGACTTCTTCATCGTCCTTCTTTGGACCAAATGGATCACTGTCCAATCCGAGGCTTCTCACCACCATTGGGCTGGTCAATGGGTGGGCCTGGTCCATATTAAATCTCTTGAGTATCCTTTCTGTATATGCCATTTGATGCACAAGGATTCCATCATTAATATACTCAAGCTGTATTCCCAAACAGAACTTAGTCTTTCCTAAGTCTTTCATTTCAAACTCGGCCTTTAAATATTCAATTGTTTGGGCGATTTCTCCAGAGGTTCCGAGGATGTTCAAATCATCCACGTATACTGCTATAATCACAAATCCTTTGTTTGCAAACTTCTTTATAAAGATACACGGACTAATGGGATCATTCTTGTACCCGGACTTTACTAAGTATTCACTTAACCGGTTGTACCACATACGCCCACTTTGCTTTAGTCCGTATAAGGATTTGTTCAGCCTAATGCAGTGTTCTTCTCGAGAACTTTTCTTATCTTTGAGCTCAATACCCTCTGGCAATCTCATATAAATTTCATTATCCAGTGGACCATATAAATACGCGGTTACAACATCCATTAACCGTAAATCCAATTTTTCTCTTATAGCCAGGCTTATCAGGAATCGGAATGTCGTTGCATCCACCACAGGGGAGTATGTCTCCTCATAATCGATTCCTGGTCTTTGTGAGAATCCTTGTGCAACAAGCCGTGCTTTGTGCCTAACGATTTCGCCTAATTCGTTTCTCTTCCTCACAAAGACCCATTTATGTCCAACTGGTTTAATGTCATGAGGTGTCCGAATTATGGGACCAAAAACCTCTCTCTTCTTTAAAGAGTTTAACTCCACGTTTATAGCGTCTTTCCAGTTAATCCAATCTGGTCGCTGAGTGCACTCATATATTGACGTGGGTTCTAGATCCTCGTTCATTACTTCAAGTGCTACATTGCATGCAAATACATTATCAATGTCGACATCTTTTCTGTTCCATTGGATTCCAGACGAGACATAATTGATCGCGATCTCTGTATTATCAGGAACTTCAGGCCCTTGCTGCTTGGCGTCCCAAGCAACATTTTCTGGCACCTTAGGTTCATTTATGTCTGGAATATCCACTATCTCCTCGGTCTGAATCTCAGCACCTTTCTTTAATTTCCGAGGAGTCTTATCTTTGGAACCAATAGGTCTTCCACGTTTCAAACGTGGCCTAGACTCTGTAGCCACTTGCGGTCCATCCTGGACATCAATTCGTATAGGTGCATTCACGGCTGGTATATACGATTTAGTTACCCTCTTTGGGTCTGCAAAGGAATCTGGCAATTGTATAGCTAACTTTTGCAAATGTATTATCTTTTGGACTTCTAAGTCACTCTCTTTAGTTCGAGGATCTTGCCAATTTAAGGATGTTTGATTCCATGCAATTTCTTTCATCAGCCGGTTTTCTCCACCTAATGTTGGAAAAACGGATTCGTCAAAATGACAGTCCGCGTATCTGGCCTTAAATAAATCTCCGGTGGTTGGCTCAAGATACTTTATGATCGTGGGTGAATCATATCCAACATATATCCCCATCCTCCTTTGAGGTCCCATCTTAGTTCTCTGTGGTGGTGCAATAGGCACATAGACTGAACATCCAAATGTCTTTAGATGGGAGATGTCTGGCTCTTTTCCCGTTATTAATTGGGATGGGGAATACTTATGATCACTAGATGGCCTGATACGGATTAGTTCAGCAGCGTGTAAGACAGCATGACCCCAAGCGGATACAGGGAGCTTTGACCTCATGAGTAATGGTCTAGCTATCAGCTGTATGCGTTTTATAAATGACTCGGCTAAGCCGTTCTGTGTATGTACATGTGCCACGGAGTATTCAACACTTACCCCCATGGACATACAATAGTCATTAAACGCTTGGGAAGTAAATTCACCAGCATTATCCATTCTTATGGTCTTTAAAGGAAAGTCTGGAAAGTGAGCCCTTAGGCGTATTATCTGAGCAAGGAGTCTTGCAAATGCCATATTCCGTGATGACAATAAGCATACATGTGACCATCTTGTAGATGCGTCAATGAGGACCATAAAATATCGGAATGTCCCACAAGGTGGGTGTATTGGTCCGCATATGTCTCCTTGAATTCTTTCCAGAAAGTTTATTGTTTCCTTAGTCACTTTTACTGGTGATGGCCTTACAATCAATTTCCCTTGTGAACACGAGGTACACATTATATTCTTGGGGATTACTCTCCTTTCTTTCAAGGCGTGCCCATTAGTATTGGCAATCAATTTCCGCATCATACTTGACCCGGGATGTCCCAGACGGTCGTGCCATAAAGTATACATATCCGTAAAGGCTTTATTTACGGCGGCATTGGCTTCTATCATACTGACCTTAGTACAGTAAATGCCAGTGGCTATAGCAGGTATAGTCTCTAAGACTTCTTTCTTTTGGCCTTGGGCGTTTTTAACTATCTGAAGAAATTCTCTGTTTCCTCCGCCCATTGTTTCCACATGATAACCATTCAGACGAATGTCCTTAAAACTCAATAAATTTCGATTTGAGCTAGGTGAAAACAATGCATCTGAGATTTCTAGATGCGTGCCTTTAGGCATTAAAATATTGGCCTGGCCGTGGCCTTCTATTAGGCTGGCTGGTCCTGCTATAGTACTTATGTTTGCCCTTTTAAGTATAAGGTTTATGAAGTATCTTTTATCCTTTAGAATCGTGTGGCTTGACCCACTATCCACCACGAACTCATCCATACTTCATAAAACAATAATTATGTCTTAAAATAAAAACTGAAATCATTCAATAAAATCAAATAATAAAATCCAAAGACATAAATCCAAAGCACAGCAAACATAAAAGCAACAAAGCAAATAATCGGAAGTCTAAACTATTTCAAACAATCGGAAGTCTCATGTTCAATGAGATCATCTTTATTGGCGTCAAAATGATCATTCCTTTCATGATCAAAATCGCCTTCATCATCATGCTCATGCTGGATCATATTGGCCTCGGGATTCTTCCCTTTCACACTCTCTTTATAGAGTTCGACGAGGTGTTTGGGAGTCCGGCATGTCTTGGCCCAATGGTTATCCATCCCACAACGATAGCAAATAGACTTGGTCGGGTTGGGCTGATGTCCGGTTGGGTTACCGTAGCCACGACCTCGGCCACGACCCCGACCGCGGTTAGAATTAGATCCGCGGCCGTTCCCACGACCATAAGGCTGGTGGCGACCACGCCCTTGTCTCTTCCCACGTCCATGACCATAATCCTTTTGGTATCTATGGACGTGGTTTGCCTCGGTTTCTTTCTTTGTTTCTGCGGCCACGTTGGCTTCAGGTAGTGGGGCGGTTCCAGCTGGTCTCATCTCGCTGTTGGCCAGAACAAGGCTATTGTTTTGTTCTGCAAGCAACAGGCATGCGATCAGATCTGAGTAAGTCGCGAAGCCTCTCTCGCGATATTGTTGCTGTAGCAACACATTACTCGAATGGAAGGTGGAGAAGGTCTTTTCCAACATATCCTTCTCAGTAATGGTCTCGCCACATAGTTTCAGCTTTGAAACTATCTTGAACAAAGTCGAGTTGTATTCCTCTACGGATTTAAAATCCATGAACCTTAGGTTCAGCCAATCGAATCTGGCTTTCGGCAATACAACCGTCCTCTGATGGGCGTACCTCTTATTCAATTCCTTCCACAGATCCAATGGATCTTCAATTGTAAGATACTGATCCTTGAGACTTTCAGCAAGGTGGTGGCGTATAATGAGGATCGCCTTGTATCTGTATCTCACGGATTCATTGTTTCCGTCGACGATACATTCACCAATCCCTTTTGAGTTGAGCATGATCTTTGTGTCAAGTGCCCACTTTAAGTAGTTGTCTCCAGAGAGATCGAGGGCTGCATAGTCTAGGTTGGCGACTCTAGACATCTGAAAATATGCACCAATTTTCTCTTAGGGCATTTAATAAAATCAAGGCCTTAGAATGATGGCCGATTTATATACATCCGATTTTAGACTTCAAGTAATTAATCATGCAAGCAAATTCAAGCAAGCAATCATATAATCCGATTTTATTCTATACTTATATCAGATTTTAATTAACTTATTCTATATGTAAGATTAATCCTAAAACAATTATAATTAAACACTAAAGGATAATCATGCAAAAAGGAAATTTTTAAACTTTCCTATTTTGATTAGGATTAGGGTTTTTATGAAATCCGATTTTAATCTTTCCTATTCTCTTAGGGTTTCGGTTTCATGCAACTAGAACAATCAATCTAACATTCCTAAAACGCAAAGCTAAAACCTGATTTTAATTTTCTTTACTTATGCGGTTTTAACTAAGCAAGTAAACAATCTTTTACATGAATCGGTTTTAGGGTTTGAGTAAGATTAATGTTCAATTCGATTATGGTGAATGATTCTATCATGCGGTTTCTAAACATCAAATAAACAAGCTAAACAATATGTTTAAAACACGCAAACAAGTTAATCAAGCAAACCTTATTTTAGGGTTCGATATATGTTCAAGTAGGTTTCGGTTTTAAGGTTCTAAAGAGATCAAACAAGTTTAAACAATCAAACCGAATTTTAGGTCTTATCTTTAGCTTAGATTCAATGCAATTCAAGTTCTTTGATTCTCCTTTTTGGGTTGAATGGAATGGACCGGGAGCTAATAGACCTCGGTAAAACCTTGCTTGGAACTCGCGGCTACACGTCGGGTAGGATCGAGGACGCGTGGCTATCGGGTTTGAAGACGCGCGGCTATCGGGTTTGAAGACGCGCGGCTATCGTCGGGTTGAGAAGATGCGCGGCTGCTCGGCGTTGATCGAGTGATCACGCGGCAGTGAGATGATCGGGTCGCGAAGCCGCTAGAGATCGCGCGGCTACTCGGGAAACGCTGGATGCGCGGCTAGGGTTTCTCCAGGTTGGGGAAACTCGCGGCTAGCTCGTGATCGAGAGTACGCGGCTGCGAGATCGATGGCTCGGATCGAGCGGCTGCGGGTAGCTTCGGGAAAAAGGCGCGGCTAGGGTTTCTTCGAGTTGGAGAAGAAACGCGCGGCTGGCAAGATCGAGCGGTAGCGATCAAGCGATCGGATTGCTCGGCGGCGGCGGTGGTGAACGGCGGACGGAGAGCTTTAGGTCATCGGCGATTTTAGGGTTTTTTCGGTGGCTAGGGTTTAGAGCAAGGTCGTGCTGATAACGTGTTGTAAAAGTAATATAAATTGTGTTGTATTATTATGATCAAGAGGTCTCTTTATATAAGGATTACATAAGGGTAGAAAAGGAAACATCCTTTTCCTACATGAATAAGGAAAACATCTAATAGACCGTCTAAGGTATTGGGCCTTCACGCCAATGTCTTGATGGACCGGTTATGGAGATCGAACCTCTATGATTTATAACACGTCATAATATTTGCCTCTATATTTTTAAGTCTGAAAGATTAAGGATTTTCTTTTAAAAATACTTACACGAATAATCTTTGACACCCATAATCTTTAGCACATTATTCGATAGTGATTTGATGCAAATTAAGTGATTTTGTTGTCGATAGTTGTTCTTATTATTTAATTTTTGTGGGACACCTCATATTCTTATCTTTTGTGTTTTTCTTTCACCTTATGTATATATCAAATCATTTGTTTTATACTTTTATTTTAAAAGCCGACCAATTGGTAATTTAAAATTTAATATATAATTGATTCAAATTCTAGATAACATCGATTTTTCTTTAAATAGAAATCCCACGTTAATGCTGTTACACTCCCATAAATGCTTTTAACTATCGTTTTTTTAAAATCTGAAGAAAAGGTTTATTAGGGTTATACTTGGTAACTGTATGTGTTGCCGTAAGAAACTAAAATCATCGGAGATCGGATTATTAATTTGGTTCCTCCAAAGATGCCGTAACCAGAGGCCACACGTGGCCGTTCATCCACCTGTTCTTTTAAAATCTTAATAAAAAATAACAATATTAATATATTATAAAGGGTCCCTATCATAAATTAATAGAAAAATGTTAAACTTCTAGTGAGAAACTAAAAATGTATTCTCTGTGTTTCAGTTTAAGTGATATTTAAATAAAACAAAACTGTACTATCATTTTAAATAATGTTTTATAGTTTCAATGCAAGATTATTATTTTTTAAGTTTTTTGATCAATAGTATCTTCTAATCTTTTTTATTATTGGTTGAATTGTTTTTAGTTATATATTATAGGAAAAAAAAATTATTGAATTTATGTGTGTTTTTAACATGTGTGTAAAAAATTTAAACATCATTTATAGTGAAACAGAGGAGTATATACAACATATATGACCGCCTCTACTAATAAAGATTTGATTGATGACACAAAACAAAAACAAGAACAAAAAATTTAGCATGAAAAGAGCACAATAAATAGTACTATTAGAATTATTAGAATAAATAATAAAAAAATTATCGTAACATAAAAAAATTACCAGTCTAAACTAATAGTACAAAATTGTCAAATTGGTAATGCGAACGACTCATCGAACTACCTCGATCTTAACAAATAAAAAATTTAAACATTGTTGCTTGCATTTAACTATTATATCTTCATTTGGCTCCCCTTCACACGGTTAAGTTTAGCTACATTACCAATTTGAAGTGAGGAAGATTAGATCAAGTTTACATTTTCAGAAAAAAATCTTTGATTAGACATGAAATTAATAAGAAGTTGGGAAAAATGAACAGGTGGTACAAAGCATGGGAAATGTTTATATTGGTTTGGGCAATATACTCATCTTTGTTCACTCCCATGGAGTTTGGTTTCTTCCGAGGTCTGCCTGAGAATCTCTTTGTACTTGACATCGTTGGTCAGATCGCATTTTTGGTCGATATCGTTATTCAATTTTTCGTCGCCTTCCGTGATAGCCAGACCTACAAGACCGACTACAAACAAACACATATTGCTCTCCGGTCAGTTATATAAATATGGATCTTTACGAGCATTTCTCCATTTGTTCATATATATATATATATATATATAGGTTATAATGGACAAACTTGTCTTTTTGAATCATGTTTCTTAGGTACTTGAAGTCGCATTTTTTCTTGGATTTTGTCAGTTGCTTTCCGTGGGATCTTATCTACAAGGTACATATTATTATCTTTTGATTTCTAACTAGCCTTAATCTTCAGGAAAAGTACTATAAATCTTTGTAAAACCTTTTTAATTAGTTTACGGTTTACTGTTTATGGTGCGGACATTCTCGTTTACGGTTTGGTTTTGGTTCAGTTTTTTTTTTTAATCTGGTTTCAATGGATTTAGAGAAGAAACTGATTGTATGTAATTGGTTTGGTTTGGTTCGTTTTGTTACAATTTTTGTTGTTCGTTTTTTTTTCTTTAGTTTTTGGTTTGGTTTGATGCAAACATTTTTTTGGATATAACTGATTTCTATGTAAAATAATTTAAGCTTCAAAAAAAAAAAACCATTTAAATAACTTTACTTATTCAGTGTGAGACTTCATATATTTAAAAGAAAAAAATAGGAAACTCAAATGAATTTTGGTTTACTCTGTTTGGTTACAAAAAAAAAAACACTTTCACTTTGATTTCGGTTTTGAAATGATAACCACTTGGGTTATTAACACATTGTGGTTTAAACAGTTCGGTTCAGATTCGGTTAGGTTTGGTTTATACTCCCACCCGTAGGTTATTGAGATAATTTTTATGGCAGGCATCAGGGAAACACGAGCTGGTTAGGTACATATTATGGATAAGGCTGTTTCGGGTGCGCAAAGTAATTGAATTCTTCCAAAGGCTTGAGAAAGACACAAGGATCAACTATCTCTTCACCAGAATCTTGAAGCTAGTTTTCGTTGAAGTTTATTGTACTCACACTGCTGCTTGCATCTTCTATTACTTGGCAACCACTCTTCCTGAAGAAAACGAGGGTTACACTTGGATCGGAAGCCTAAAGCTAGGAGACTACAGCTACGAGAATTTCCGAAAAATCGATATCTGGAAACGTTATATCACGTCTCTCTACTTCGCCATTGTCACTATGGCCACTGTCGGTAAAAGAAAACGAAAAAATCAAATTTTATGATGATCATTTTGATTAGTTAAGGGATTATATTCGTAATGATATATGTTTCTTTCAGGTTATGGAGACATACACGCGGTAAATCAGAGGGAGATGATATTCGTAATGATATATGTTTCATTCGATATGGTTCTTGGCGCGTACCTGATCGGTAACATCACTGCGTTGATTGTGAAAGGATCAAACACAGAGAGATTTAGAGATAAAATGAATGATCTTATAAGTTTCATGAACCGCAAGAAACTCGGGAGAAGCATTCGTAGCGAGATTACGCGTCACGTGAGATTGCAGTACGACAGTAACTACACCGACACTGTCTTGCTTCAAGACATCCCTGCCTCGATCCGCGCCAAGGTACCCTAATAATAGATTTTTTTTTTCTTTATTACCAAAACTTTCCAAAATTTTTGGGTCAAAATCTTTTTTTTTTATCTTGAAATTAAATCAGCTTAAAATAGTTTTTTTACCATCATCAGATTTTGAAGAACTCATGCTTTGGGGCTCTCCTAGTAGTCAATAAAGCTAAGATGCAAGTTAAAACTATAATTGTAGAGTGAAAAAGTGGGTTTTGCAGGTTAGTGTATTGCGGACGGCGTCTCAAATAGGTTAAACATAAATATTGTTTTTTTCATTTAATTTACTAAATAATATTGTTTTCTTAAAGTTAATTTTGTAAGGTACAAAAAGTAAACTAAAAATCAACATTTTCTACTTTCTAAGAAAATAAATAAGAAAATTGAAATTTTAATATCAGCAGCAATCATAAATTGGGATGGGTTAGGGTTGGCATTTTTTATATCGTTGTTTTGGCATACTAATCGCCAAAATTTGCAAAATATTTTAGTCCGCTGCAAAACAGGGTTACTCGCTTTCACACTTTACGTACACCACAGGTTACTACTAATCATGGTTGCAAATAATATTTTTTCTTAAGTATACTAGTAAAATTCATCAATAAATGTTTTTTTCTTATTTCCTTGCAGATTGCGCAGTTGTTGTACTTGCCTTACATTGAGAAAATCCCTCTCTTCAGAGTCTGCTCATCGGAGTTTATCAATCAGATAGTTATAAGGGTCCATGAAGAGTATTTTCTTCCAGGAGAAGTAATCACAGAGCAAGGAAACGTCGTGGATCACTTGTATTTCGTCTGTGAAGGCTCACTGGTAAGTGAAATCTAGTTGTGTTTGTGTTTATGTCTCACTTTAAAATAAATTTGTGGCTTTTATAGGAGGCTCTTGTTACAAGAACAGATGGATCAGAAGAGAGTGTGACGTTTCTTGGGCCTCATACTTCTTTTGGAGATATCTCCATCATTTGCAACATCTCTCAACCTTTCACAGTTAGGGTTTGCGAGCTGTGTCATCTTTTACGCCTCGATAAACAGTCTTTTTCCAACATTCTCGAGATTTATTTTCAAGACGGACGCAAAATCTTGAACAATCTTATGGAGGTATACTCTTTTTGGAACTGTGTTTTTTTATTGAGCTCGATGATATATTTATTATTGAGAAAATCTTGCAAACTCAATTGCGGTATTCGCAGGGGAAGGAATCGAATGAGAGGATAAAGAAGCTAGAATCTGATGTTATGATTCACATTGGGAAACAAGAAGCAGAACTTGCATTGAAAGTAAACAGTGCAGCTTTCCAGGGAGATATATACCATCTTAAAAGCTTAATCCGCGCTGGAGCCGATCCTAAGAAAACAGATTACGATGGAAGATCACCGCTTGTACGTTTTTTTTGCTTATCTTCAATCTTTCTTCTACGCCACTAAAGATTCTGTTGTAACCTGTCATTGTCTTCTTCAAATTCAGCATCTTGCAGCATCTAGAGGCTATGAAGACATTACATTATTTCTTATTCAAGAAGGTGTTGATATCAATCTAAAAGGTAAATGGATCTCGATATCCGAATCTGATGGAAAAGGTTACATTGCTTTATTTTTACGCTTTGGTCATGTCATTTCGCAGATAAGTTTGGGAACACACCATTGTTAGAGGCTGTGAAAGCAGGGCAAGACCGAGTAATTAGCTTGCTTGTGGACGAAGGAGCTTCATTTGATGTAGAAGATTCGGGAAACTTCCTTTGCACGGCAGTTCTGAAAGGCGACTCTGACTTTCTCAAGAGGTTGCTTTCAAGCGGCATGAACCCAAACACTGAGGATTATGATCACAGAACGCCGCTTCATGTCGCGGCTTCTGAAGGCTTGTTCTTGATGGCTAAGATGCTGGTTGAAGCTGGAGCTAGCGTTGTCGCTAAAGACCGGTAAAATACATACAAAACTAATCATTAAATCGTTTTAAATTTAACTCTTAATAACTTCATAATCAAGTGTCGTTAGCTCAACATATAAAATACTAAAGGCAAAACCTACAGGTCATATGATCGAACGACGTTTGGGATGGGACTATATATCACATGTTTTGGTTCTGGGTCTGGAACCTCCTAGTTATAAAAGAAAAAACAAAATAACTTCATAAATCTGATCTTTGAAGGTGGGGAAACTCTCCGCTTGATGAAGCCCGAATGTGTGGAAACAAGAAACTGATTAAGTTGCTCGAAGATGCAAAAACCCATCAATCGTCTAGCTACCCGTCAAGCTCTCATGAACTAAAAGGTACTCCAATACTTTCCTTCAGACTATTACAACTCAAAAGATGGATCTTGTAATCATTGAACTTTGATGTGTGTGTACCAAAACAGAGGAGAGAATTCAGAGACGGAAATGCACAGTGTTCCCTTTCCACCTGCACGAGGCGAAAGAGGAGCGTATGAAGCACGGAGTTGTGATCTGGATCCCGAGCGATCTTCAGAAACTCGTAGTGACCGTTGCGCAAGAGCTCGGGCTATCGGATGATCTCGCCTCATTTGTAATATTATCCGAGGAAGGAGGTCGTATCACCGACATTGATATGATCAGCGATGGACAGAAACTGTATTTGATCAGTGATACTACTGATCAAACTTAGTGATCGAATCAATTTCCATATCTTTTATTCTTTCGATCATTTCAGTTTATGTTGTTCTTATAGAGCATTTTGACACAAAGGATATATGTATATTATTGATTCTTTCTATTACAAAACCTGAGAGACTATTTACATATATATAGTTAGAGCTTAATACGCTGTTGTTGTCGGAAGTGTTTCTGAGCTGCCAGATTTCCGGCCGTTGCGGTATCAACAATTTCTTTGCCTGAATCGGATGTTTTGGATGACGTAAATAGTTGAAAAAGAACGTCCATGACACAGCCAAGAAGAGGAATATGCGAACAGCAATTGGATTTGACTTGATCCATTTATCTTGAAATATTTTGAGATGCAAAATGCCAAAAAGAAATATTTGGGACGTGAATGAGATGAAGAAGAAAAGAGAAGAGAAGTGTATATATTAATGTGTAGAGACTTGTTCACCACGAATCGCATACAAATTGGCTTAGTCCCCAAGATTCTAATGTATTTTTCGTTCAATGTTGAACTCTAATTTGTCGTTTATTCAAAATTTTGAACTGTATTCAATTTTGAACAATTGAACTGTATTCAATGTTGAACTGTATTCAAAATTTTATCTAAATGATGAATAAAATCATAAAACGTAGATTCTTGCTTAAGACAACAAAAAATTGAAAACTCCAAATTTTTTGAACATTAACACAAACAACTAAAAGAATAACGAAAAAGACACGAAAACAGTACTTGAATAAATCATACAAAACCAAAAAAGCAACAAATAAGGGTCAATTTGGTTAATAAGCAAAATAGAAATTTTTTTACAAAGTAACCAAAATTTTAGAGAGAGATAAATTGGTTAGTTTGTAGGTTTTGATTTATTTTGTAGTTATTGAGTAAATTTTCTCCTAAAATAATAAGAAAAAGACAAAACAAACAATTATTAAAGCAGACTTACATCCTGGAAAAAAATAATAATAGTACCGAGGTCCAATGACTTTATTTAAACTCCTGATTTTGGGATCTGGCTATGGTTGTACCATGGTGTATGATTCATAGCACAATCTGGAAGGAATCTTTCAGAGATATTATTGTTATCATGGTTATATCCAAACGGTTGTGAATATAAGTAATCATGTTTGGACCATATATAATTGAATTTGAATGTATTTGTACCAATCACTCTATTTTGATCATATACATTTTGGTTGGTGTAGAGATTACCACCATGGACAGTACTTACATTGCTAGAACTTCCGACATGGTAATTCTGATGAGGGATCATCAACTTTCTTCTTCATTTTTTCAGCAATATGTTTCATTTGAATTGCTCGAGTTAAGTTGAGTTCTTCCGGTGGATTTTTGCACCAATTTTCAGAGTTGTTGTGTGATATTTCATTTTTGATGATCTTATACATGTTCTTCTTGTCTTTTTCTTTTTCTTTTTTCAACTAGCACCTACAATCAATATATACATATATATACGATAAATTTCATGAATATATGTATTAAATCTGTTTATTTTAGAGTATACAAATTGAACTCATTGAAAGTTCTCGTTCAAATTAACTGTCAAGGCAATAAAAAACATTTTTGAAAAACAAACAGAAAACACTTATATATAAAAGAGCATATTTATAACCACGTATAAATATCACACACACATATATTATATATATATATATATATATATATATATATATATATATCAATGTTGGTTTGCTATAAAGAGACAAAAAAATCTAGTGTGTAACTTATTAAAAATCTTCCCATCTGATCATTAGTTTACTACGGGGATGATTAGTAGGAATTTTTACTGTAGACTTTTAAAAATAAAATTGCTGTGAAAACTTTTTGTTTTTAAAATAAGAACTGTGACTTTAAAAAAAAAAAGTCATAAATTATTGGCTTTAAAAAAAATTAATGTAACAAAAACAAAAAAGTGAAAAATGACTGTGAGAAAAAATAGGAAGACTTTTAAAACTTTTAAAATGCTAAAGTGTGATTGGTAAAAAATAAACTTTAAAAACTTTAGATTAAAGTTAAAAACGTAAAGTGTTGTTTGTTATATTATATCTATATATATTTAACAAAAGAAAAATTTGCATGAACAAAAGAAAAAACTTTTTCACTTGGTGAAAACACGATTAATGCAACTTGTTCATCATATAATATACTTCACTAGTTTTTTTTTTTTTTGAACATTTGCTCTATATTAATTGATCTTGTAGTTTAATGAAAAAGTTGATCTGTTTAAATCTTATTTGCCAATCTCTCAAAAAAATATGATTTGAAAACCTTGACGTGTAATGGAGGTTTGCACAATATATTTAACTAGAATATACGGAGTTTTAATAAGATATTTTAAATCTGTAAAAATAAATTAAAATCAAAATCGAATAATCTATAGAGAAAAATGTTTTCATACTCTTATATGAATCATGATTATTTCTAATACTTTATCTATTTATATATATATTTATTCTAAACTTTTGACGAATTAATTATCCGACTTTTATTATAATAAAATTTATAATAATTATAATTTAGATTACGATCCCTGTATACGACATATTTATAATAATAAAATTTAAAGCCCCTTTAAATAATGTTTTTAAGAAAATAGTAAATAAAATCAGACCACTATTGAAAAATATATAAAAAAAGCAAAATCAAAACTTATGAGTTATTTATTTATTTTTATTCTCATTTTTTCAATTAAAATATTCAAACACACAAAATCTGCTGCGGCCCTAAGACCATCCCCATTGCATATACTTATGGGGTGTCTTTAACTTAAAAAATATTAAAAAAGAAAGAACAGTACAGATCCGTGTCTTTAGTCTTTACATAGACACAGAAGACACTGGGGAGACACCTTACGTGGCATGTTCTAATTGGAAGTTTTTTTGTTTGTTTTCAACGCACAAATATTTTTGGCCAGTTTGCCGAAAGATTTTTTTCTTCATAAACAATTTGATTTTGAACGATGAATCGATTTTGATGAATCGATTTCGATGAGTCTTTGTGAAGGGGAAGTGTTGGATCGGAAGATTCGGAACATTCGCGAAGTAATATACCGATGACGACCCCTTTGCAAGTTGAGTTGGAGAAGTAGAGGCGACTGAAGATCGATGCCTGGTAGGAGAAGTTCGATGCTTGCGAGGAGAGGATCGATTCTAAGTTGGCATTGTTGTATGATTTGGTGAAGGAAAGAACAGCCCCGCGGAATCGCACCGTGGAGATTCCTGTGTTCATCGGTTTGGATTTGAGGCCATGGATCGATTGGATGGAGAATCGATTTACGATGGAAGATTTCACAGAATTACAGGAGGTGGAATCCAAGCGAGATGATACGGAACTGATTCCAGAGGTGAAACTTTTTTGTGCAAAAGATTTTATCGCTACAGATTCATCGATTATGCCAAGAGAATCATCTAAGGAGATGGTCTTGATTCCACAACTTCAGGTAACAATCTCTGACTTGGAACCTGGCCGTAGAAGTTGCATAGACTCGTTGGACGTTTTTGATGATTGGTCATATATGACTGTGAAGAACGATCATATTCAGACTCAACCTGGTCTTGAATGTGTTCATGGCAAGTCCAATGCATATCAGATGCTCGACAAAAAGCTTCTTAGAAAATATAAACAACATCAATGGAGGAAAATGTTTTTGTCTCCCAAATCTTGGATGTTCAAGTTTAAGAACAACTCAAGAAAAGGTGACTTCTTTCAGGAAAAGAGTGATGAAGTAGTACATGGAGTATACTCTTCCCAACAGAGCTTCTTTCCTGGATTTTTACCAGCAGAGTCCCATTTGGTGGAGTCACTGTTTGTCTTGGAGGAATTACCACCTGTGTTCATAGAAAAAGATCTATTACAGTCACAATTTGGATTGTCCCTTGATGATTTACACTCTTGTGGTGGATTTAATTTTGTTCAACATCATATGACTTTATTGGGGTGGAGACTAGAAGCACCGGCCTCTTCTCAAGAGTTAGGGAACCCACTAAAGAACCGCTCTGCCGTTTTTGCTTTGGGTGAGAGGATAAAAATTATAAAGGTATTTTTCACTCAGTTTCTAGCATTGCACACGTTGAATGAGTTGCTTTTCTGGTTCTTAATTCCAAAAGATGGTGCTAGGTATTCTAAAAGTTTGTTAAAAGGCTTAAGTTTGAGTATGTCCACCTAGTGTAGGAAATTGACCAGCCTGCATTGATCATGCACATAGCCGAAGCCAGCTCTCTCAAATATCCTTACGAAGTGCTCTTCAGGAGTTTGCACAAGCTTCTTATGGATACAACTACCTCCGAGTTCTGTTGATTTTTCCCTTTCTAATTGTGTTATTGTTGCTCATCGCTCAATCCCCTAGTTAATGTCATTTGTTTTCATTTTTAATAGGTATAATGTGACAGTTTCACATGGTGCTTGTTCTCTACTTTAGTTTTTTTTTTCTTTTTTTGCATAAGTTTAACTCTTATATTATAAATTTTAACTATGAAAACACATTTTCAATAAATAATTATTTTTTAATTCTTAAGACACCCTTAAGGGTTTCACTAATGGAAGGTGAAAAACTAATGCATACTTAGGGATGGGTCTTAAATAAAAATATTATTAAATTTAATATTAAATATTTCTTAAGACACTCATAAGAGTATTACTAATGAGGTTGCTCTAAGCAACATAAATCTTACTCCTCATATAATTCACAGTTTATCAACTATTTTTTTTCTGTTCCGCTGCGTTTAAAATTTGGGTATGCAATTCGAATCCTTCGAGTATATTAACGATCTCCTCCGTTAGTTTTCTTCAACAAATAAAGTCGTAGGTGAAAGAGGAGCGTATGAAGCACGGAGTTGTGATCTGGATCCCGATCTTCAGAAACTCATAGTGACCGCTGCGCAAGAGCTCAGGCTATCGGATGATCTCGCCTCATTTGTAATATTATCCGAGGAAGGAGGTCGTATCACCGACATTGATATGATCAGTGATGGACAGAAACTGTATTTGATCAGTGATACTACTGATCAAACTTAGTGATCGAACGCAACTCCATATCTTTTATTCTTTCGATCATTTCAGTTTATGTTGTTCTTATAGAGCAATTTGACACAAATGATATATGTATATTGATTCTTTCTATTACAAAATCTGAGAGACTATTTACATATATATATATATATATATATATATACATTTAGAGCTTAATACGCTGTTGTTGTCGGAAGTGTTTCTGAGCTTCCAGATTTCCGGCCGTTGAGGTATCAACAATTTCTTTGCCTGAATCGGATGTTTTGGATGACGTAAATAGTAGAAAAAGAACGTCCATGACACAGCCAAGAAGAGGAATATGCGAACAGCAATTGGATTTGACTTGATCCATTTATCTTGAAATATTTTGAGATGCAAAAAGAAATATTTGGGAAGTGGATGAGATGAAGAAGAAAAGAGAAGAGAAGTGTATATATTAATGGGTAGAGAGACTTGGTCACCAAGAATCGCATGCAAATTGTCTTAGTCCCCGAGATTCCAATGTATTTCTCGTTCAATGTTGAACTCTAATTTGTCTTTTATGAAAGATAACTTGGTCACTGAATTCAAAATTTTATCTAAATGATGAATTAAATCATAAAACATATATATAGATTCTTTCTTAAGAGTTAAGACAACAAAAAATTGAAAACTTAAAAATTATTGAACATCAACACAAACAACTAAAAGAATAACGAGAAAGATCCATTACAGACTTGGCACGTGAGTCCATTACTGACTCACTTGCACCAACCATATCCTCCATTTCTTATCTTCCTTTTTTTGATCCTGAGAAAACTTCAACGGAATCGCAACTAATAGGTCCTTTTAGTGGTTTTGAGTTGACTTCTATTTCTGGACCGATGGGTCTCGTTCAATGTTGAAATCTAATTTGTCGTTTATGAAAGATAACTTGGTCACTGTATTCAAAATTTTATCTAAATGATGAATAAAATCATAAAACATATATAGATTCTTTCTTAAGACAACAAAAAATTGAAAACTAAAAAATTATGACATCAACACAAACAACTAAAAGAATAACGAAAAAAACACGAAACACAGTTAAAAGACTTAGAGCATCTTCAATGCAAACTTTAAAAATGAAGTTTGCAAAACTTCAAATATGAAGTTCGAGGGTCTTTTTCCAATGTTTTTAAAATCGGATCGGTGAGCAAACTAGAAAAGCTTTTGGATCATGGGTCAATATGGTCTGATCGGGTTCAATTTAGGTCGGTTGGATTTGATTATATTTTAAAAATAATGTTATAGAACATATATCATATAGTTTTATATATTTCTTTTTGTTACAACAGTCTTATATTGTTTTCTATGAATATAACTATGATATTTAAATCTAAATCGATTGATTCCACATCCATGGTTTTTCTTACCACAAAAGTCACAAATAAGAATACCTTTTCCATTTGAATTTAAAGCTTGAGTGATATGTGCCCACGCTGGATCATGCTTTTGACGAACAGAACGTTGTGAGAATAACTGGTATTATGTGTTTGTATATGGTGAAAGAGGAACTTGTGAATCATTCTCCTCCATCGTTCAACGTGAGATGTTGCCGTGAATGGAGAAAAAAAAACAAAAATTCAAAAACAGAGCTAGAAACCTCAAAGCAAACCTTATAGTATGTCGTAATTTTTTTTCCCTTAATTTTTTTTTTGAAAATACTTTAAAATTATTAAACCGGATTCAATTTGGTTCAATGGGTCAACGGTTTCTGGGTTTTAACTGGTTTGATCCGGTTTTTTAACCTGTCCAACTATCTCCGATTTTTACTATTAACCCAACCCGGAGATTGATCCGGTTCGTAGTTGGATCTGGTCCGACCGCCGGTCTGGTTCGGTTTTAAAAACATTGGTTTTTTCCAATGATAAAACTTCAAATTCAACTTCAAAAGAATTTATATTTTGCACTATAATTCTCAATATTGTCTATAATTAAATAAAATCCTAAAACTTTTATAAATAACTATAAAACATACTTTTAAAAAACATTACAATCAATATTAATTAATAAAACCTTATATTATAATATCACATTTTATAAATAGTTATCTGTGAAAATTAAATTTATGAGAATATATATGAAATATAAAATTGTAGATACTAAAATGTGTAATATAAAAGTTTAAGAATTGAAATGCAAAAGAAAATAAAAAACTTCAAATTTGAAGTTTTGGAGTTTGGGTTGGAGTTTTAAAAACTTCATATTTGAATTTATAAAGTTTGGGTTGGAGAATTTATAAAGTTTGGGTTAGAGCATCTCTATTGGGAGTCTTTTAATGAGTCTTTCAACATTAAAATATTTTGATAAAATGAAAAAGTATAAGAGAGAACTGAAAAACGTTTTTCATTAGAGAGACTTTCAGAACCGTCTCTCAATTTTTGAATAAAGGGTCAATTTGCATACTAACCATAGTGGGACATAAAATTAAACTTATAGCCATATGAAATCTGAAACATAGAAAATAACCAAAAATCCTAGACTCTCTATGTTTTTAGACGAAAATACCCTTAGTGACGAAACCGTTTGCTGGGAAAAGAAAAAGTCAAAAATTCTATACTATTTTCTCATTGTAACATAGTCTAGCTTGTCATTGTCAAATAATAAATATTTATCATTCTATTCTATTTTTCACTACAACAATATAGAATCTTATTTCACATGTGCTGATTTTGTTATAGATAATATAACAATATAGAATGCTAATAAACATTCCTTTCAAGAACAAAGAAACGGAAACACCGATCGATATATATTTTCTCTGTTTGAATTCAGCGAAGTTTAGCTTTTAATACAATAAGCGAAGCAGAAATCATCTTAGCGAAGATCTTCCTTGATTACATATAGACTGCATATATTAATTACGAAACATAAGAAATAGTTTACATAGTTAAATTAACATTAGTAAAATAGTACATTACAAAACTTAACAAAACCAATATAGTATAACATAGTTATCAAGTATAGAAAATAGTATTGTACAACACTTAACACAAAAGGTGGACTCGTACTGCGCAGCCATGAGCCGTTCTACCATGTTAACCAGAGCGCTCCCTACATGAACATCATCCAAAAGATGGACTCGTACTGCAAAGCCATGAGCCGATCTCCCATGAACCGAAGCTGCTATATTCCCACACGCTGGGAGCATTGAATGGATTGTCACACAGTTTGGCTTCACCCCACCAACCAACAATTTCTAAACAACAAAATAGTACAGTACACAGCTTAACACAATCAATATTGTATAACATAGATATCAAATCTGAGATAGAACAGTCAGATTCTAATCTAATTGATGCCCAATGTGGAATAAAAAATTTGGCAAAGCCATAAAAAGCATTCATAACTTATTTTTCTGCTGATAGAGATAATCTCGTCATTATTATAACTTATGCAGAGAATACCCTTTATTTACTTGTTTGTTATGGTTACTAGGCCTAATTTCCCTTGAATAAATCATACAAATAACTAAAATAATAACGAAAAAGACAAAACAAACAATTACTCCCTCTGTATTTAAAATATTGATGTTTAGGATTTCTCACACTTAGTAAGACACAATAACTATTTGCTTTACGAATTGTTTGTCATTAATTTATCTTGTAAAATGAAATGCATTAATTATAATCTAAAACATCAATCTTTGAAAAACAAAATATAAAAAATATCAATCTTTCAAACACAGAAGAAGTATTAAACAGATTTAAAAGTCATACATAACACGGAAACTAAAAGAGGCATATAAAGACGAGAAAGATTTCTGGCAACAGAAGAGTATAAATTTATGGTACAAGAACGGAGATTTAAACACAAAATTCTATCATGCCACTATAAAACAGCGGAGAACGATTAATAGGATCGTGGGGCTCCATGATCAATTGGGAGTCTGGAAGGCAGGTGAAAAGGATGTGGAGAAAATTGCAGTGGATTATTTCGAGGACTTATTTTCCACAACTTCCCCCTCAGAATTTTATGAGGCTTTAAATGACATTAATGTAGTCATTACATAAAGAGATAATGAGGTCCTTACAAGGGTAGCGACGGAGGACGAGGTTCGTTCGGCTTTATTTATGATGCATCCGGAGAAAGCACCGGGGATGGATGGGATGACGGCTTTATTTTTTCAGAGATCATTTCATATTATCAAGACGGACATGTTAAATTTAGTGAATGATTTTCTGACTACGGGGACTTTTGACCACATGTTAAATTTTACAAATATTTGTCTTATTCCAAAAACAGACCGGCCAAGTAGGATGACGAAATTAAGACCCATAAGCTTATGTAATGTTGGGTACAAGATTATCTCCAAAGTATTGTGCAAAAGGCTTCGCGGGTTGTTACCTCGGCTAATATCGGAAACACAGTCTGCTTTCGTCGGAGGACGACTTATTTCAGTATTTTGAACGCCCAAGAAATGTTCCACGGACTAAGGACTAACAAGTCCTGCAAAGGTAAATTTATGGCCGTTAAAACGGATATGAGTAAAGCCTATGATAGGGTAGAGTGGCTATTTATAGAACATTTACTAAGGAAAATGGGGTTCGCAGAGAAATGGATCGCTTGGATGATGTGTTGTATACAATCAGTTCAGTATAGGGTCCTTATAAATGGTCAACCCAAAGGCCATATACGACCTAGTCGAGGACTAAGGCAGGGGGATCCCTTATATCCGTTTTTATTTATATTATGCACAAAAGTTCTGATTTCGAAAATACGGAAGGCGGAAAATGAAAAGCTAATCACGGGACTGAAGGTAGCAAAGACGTATCCCCCCGTTTCTCATTTGCTATTTGCGGATGATAGCTTATTATTTTGCAAGGCAACTACGGAGGAAAGTCGGGTTTTGCTCACTATCCTCCAACAATATGGGGCGGTTTCGGGGCAACAAATAAATTTTACCAAATCATCGGTGCAATTCGGCCACACAGTGGATATGAACATACGCAACAGTATACATGAAACGCTTGGTGTAATGAATATTGGAGGTATGGGAACTTACTTAGGAATTCCTGAAAGTTTAGGGGGAGCAAAAACAAAGATTTTCAGCTTTTTACTAGATCGACAACAGAAGAGACTTAATGGTTGGGCATCGCAGCTGTTATCAATGGGAGGGAAAAATGTGCTTATAAAATCAGTGGCCACAACGGTGCCAACTTTTTTGATGTCATGCTTTCGCATCCCGCAAGCGATAACAAAAAAAATCACAAGTGCAATGTCACACTTTTGGTGGAGTACAAACGGACAAACAAGAGGGATGCATTGGGTAGCTTGGAAAAATTTATGCTGTCACAAATCGGAGGGTGGGTTAGGATTTCGGATTATAGAGCATTTTAACACGACATTACTTGCCAAATAATTATGGAGGCTTATTGATCAGCCAGATTCACTTTTCGGGAAGGTTTTCAAGGGTAGATATTTTCGACACTCTAATCTCCTTGATCAAATTCGTTCTTACTCTCCATCGTATGGCTGGAGAAGTATAATATCCGCTCGATCTTTGGTACAAAAAGGACTCATTAAACGAGTTGGTTCAGGTCATTCTATCTCCCTATGGAATGATCTCTGGCTTCCAGCTTCACGCCCGAGATCAGCAACATGCAAAGGATATAATATATATCTGGAGCTCACAGTTAATCAATTGATTGATCCGCTAACATCAACTTGGAATTTACCACTACTTGAACAATTAATTGTTCTCGAGGATATACCTTTCATTATAGGGATCCCTACTACCAAGGAAAACAGGCCATACTTACTGAGTTGGACATTTACCACATCAGGTAGATACACAGTCAAATCGGGATATACCACGGAACAACAATACCCATCTAATGGAAGGGGCGATAGGGTATATGGACCAGATGTAAGTCAATTACAGGGACACGCTTGGAAGGTGAGATGTCCACCAAAGATGAAACACTTTTTATGGCAAATTCTAACGGATTGTATCTCGGTCATGGATCGTCTCCACAGCAGAGGAATCAATTGTAATCCCCAATGTGATGTGGGACAGAGAGGGAAACCATCAATCACACACTTTTTGAATGCCCCCCCCCCCGGCTATCCAAGTCTGGGCTTTATCGGCGATTCCAACTCCTCAACATAGTTTTCCAACAAGTGCATTATTCACGAATATGGCACACTTGTTTTGGAACCTTCCGCAAGCAGAAGATATGATTATGTACCCATGGATTTTATGGTATATTTGGAATGCAAGGAATGACAAAATTTTCTCAAATATTGACCTGGACCCCCTGGAGGTGCTTAGGATAGTGAAAGGGGAAGTTGTGGCATGGGAGTCGGCACAAGTTGACGAAGACATGGTATATCCGCAACAAAGAAACCAAATTTTAGAAGTACAAAGATATGACGGCTTATGCTGTCAAGTCGATGGATCTTGGAAGGAATCCACAGTTAATGCGGGATTAGGTTGGTATTGTCCGGGTTTTGGATCAGAAGGACAACTAATGGGAGCAAAAAATGTAGGAAAGAGTATATCCCCTTTGCACACAGAGTTGGAAGCGATGATATGGGCCATGCACTGTATGCTCGATGCTGGCAGATTGGCAGTGGCTTTTGTTACGGACTATTCTGAATTGGTGAAGATGGTTTCTAAACCGAAGGAATGGCCCGCATTCACACTACATTTGGAGGAATACAAGTCAAGCAGGAGAGAGTTTTCAACCTTCTCCATCTCGCACATCCCACGTGCACAAAACAAAAAGGCAGACAAGTTGGCACGTAGTGCTCGAGACTACCTTTATCATTTAGAATATGTAAACTCAGTTCCCCCGGCTTGGTTCTCTGAATCGTTCTAGGCATTGAGGCTGTTGACCAAAAAAAAAAAATCATACATCATGTAAAAAAAATAAATAATAGTACCGAAGTCCTTAATGAGGATGGCTTTGTTTAAACTCCTGATTTGGGATCTGGCTATGGTTGTAGTTGTACCATGGTGTACTATTCATAGCATAATCTGGAAGGAATCTTTCCGAGATATTATTGTTATCATGGTTATATCCAAACGGTTGTGAATATAAGTAATCATGTTTGGATCATAATTGAATGTATTTGTACCAATCACTCTATTTTGATCATATACATTTTGGTTGGTGTAGAGATTACCACCACCATTGCTAGAACTTTGATAAGTCCCAATTATAGGATCATCAAATGTTGATCGAAACCAGAGAACTAAGAACTCAAGAACACAAGTATTTTCTTTTGGGTAGTTATGACTACCTCTTTTTGGTTTTTCATTTCTTAAATAGAAGTACAAGGGTTTGAAATCTCACGATTCTTACAACTTAGAAGATGGGAAAAGTGGAGTTGTGTTCCTAAATCATAGAAACAATAAACAAACCAGAAAAACAATTAAAACAAATAAACAATTAACTATAATCCAAATATCCACGTTTGTATCTCATCAAACTTCCGACATGGTAATTCTGATGAGGGATCATCAACTTTCTTCTTCAAATTTTCAGCAATATGTTTCATTTGAATTGCTCGAGTTAAGTTGAGTTCTTCCGGTGGATTTTTGCACCAATTTTCAGAGTTGTTGTGTGATATTTCATTTTTGATGATCTTATACATGTTCTTCTTGTCTTTTTCTTTTTCTTTTTCTTTTTTCAACTAGCACCTACAATCAATATATACGATAAATTTCATGAATATATGTATTAAATCTGTTTATTTTAGAGTGTCTTAACTATCAAGTACAAATTGAACTCAGTGATTTTTTTTTTCTTAATCAACAGATTCAATTCCTAGAACGGTTCAGTAATTCAAATGGGATGAATTTTACATAAAAACTCATTGAAAGTTCTCGTTCAAATTAAATGCCAAGGCCATAAAAACATTTTTGAAAAACAAACAGAAAACACTTATATAAAAGAGCATACACGTATAATATCACACGCACACACATATATATATATATATATATATATCAATGTTGATTTGCTATAAATCGACAAAAAAATCTAGTGTATAACTTATTAAAAAGCTTTCCATCTGATCATTTAGTTTACTCCATCTGATCATTTAGTTTACTACGTAAAGTGTTGTTTCTCATCTATTTAACAACAAAAAAATATTATTGAATAAAGGAGCAATTCTATATAAAATTATGAAACACACATAATATTATTATTTAAAATCTGAAAAAGAGAACAATTTAACATTAGTTGTATACAAGGAAAAAAGATAAGTTGGAAAATCACCTGAGTAAGCATCTTATTAAGATCTTGGAGATAAGAAATGGTGTTGTTTTCAACATGATAAGCGATTAAATAAGACATCAACAACAACAACAAAAATAAAATAAAATAAGACATAAACATTTGCATGAACAAAAGAAAAAACTTGTTCACTTGGTGAAAACACGATTAATGCAACTTGTGCATCACATAGTGTACAAAGTTTAGTAGCTTTCTTAAAAAGACCAAATATTATTTTTGAAAAAGTAACTTGAAGGTTTGTCTCATTCGTCATTTTCGCCATCTTTATTTTTACGGCCATTATATTTTATCACCAGTTTGAAAAGATTTAGAAAAAGCAAAATGTGAATTGATTTTTGTGGATATACTGTATTAGTTATTTGTATTTATAATTTAAATTTCCTAAAATACATTTAACATATTGAGTTTAAAAAGTAAATATTTATTCCTATTCTAATTTAGTAATATACTAGAATAGGACCCGCATATATGCGGATTTTGAATAAAATATTTTAAAATAGTAAAAAATTCGGATCAATTGTGAAGAAAATAAATATAAAAAAGAATTAATTATCCTATTTTTATCATAATTAAAATGTATATTAGAATCTGCGTATACGCCAATTTATAATAATAAAAATTAAAACCCGTTAAATACTTTTTAAAGAAAATAGAAAAAAAAATCTGATCACTATAAAAAAAATATATGAAAAACACAAAATCTAAATCGAAGAGTTATTTATTTATTTTAATTCTCATTTATTTTATTTAAAATATTCAAAACACAGAATCTGTTGCGGATCCTAAGCAACATTAATCATATTTCTCATATAGTTCACCCACTTTATCAACTATCTTTTCTGTTTTGCTCCGTTAAAAACTTGGGTATGCAATTCGAATCCTTCGAGTATGTTAAAGTTCCCCTCCCCCATTAGCTCTCTTCAAGCAAATAAAGTTACTCTTTCTCTTCACATTCACCTCCCTTATATGATCTCTCTGCTCTCTAGAGAAATTATGCTTCTCAAGACTCGCATCAAAAGCCTCTGTACATGATTCTTGATATTCTCCTCCTCATTGAACTCACCATAATCTAACGTCATATTATTAGCATTTAGAATTTTTTTAATTGATATATACCCTAGTTATTCTAATTTATTTTTTGTTTTTAATTTACTTTTGTATTTCTCCCGTATATGATCTATCTGCTTTTTAGAGAAGTTATGCTTCTCAAAACTCGCATCAAAAGCTTCTCTACATGATTCTTGCTATCATCCTCCTCATTGAGCTCATCATCAACTCATATCATTAGCATCTAGAATTCTTTTTTAATTGAAATAATCATTACCTCTTCATTGATCTAAATTGATAAACTTAACATGTGTCAAAATCTTATTGAAATTTGTCACGTGTCACGATCATATTAATTAATAACTTTAACGTTTATTTTTTTTATTTTTAGCAAAATGTTTTTATTTTTTTTTTCTTAATTGAAATATGTCTTTTAAGTTATAATTTTTATTTTATTTATTTTTATTGAAATATCTTATTTACTTTGTTTTAATTTTCCTTTTCGTAATTCAAATATGTCTTTATATTTTTTTAATTGAAATATTTTACTTGAAATTTTCTTTTTTCAAATAATATTTTACCGAGACACGTGATCTAAATTGATAAACTTGACACGTGTCAAAATCTTATTAATTTGTCACATGTCACGATCATAATAATTAATAACTTTGACGTTTATTTTTTCTTTTTAGCAAAATTAAAATATCTTAGAGAAATTCCTCAAAATGCCATAAAAACTAATTACTCTTCCTAATATACCATACCCGCTAGGAATTTCCATCTATAGCATTTTTCATTAATCAAATGACTTTTTTGCCCTAGGTCAAGTCATATAATTGATTTTCTGTTTTCTCACCTACAGTATCTTAGCCGCCGGCGATGGCTATTATTCTTTTTCACCGAAATTAACCATAAGCTCCTTCATTGGAAACAGCAATATCAACAAGCTCCTTATCCAAACCCTGCTTGGACGCCTCCAAATTCGTCCCCCTAACTCGGTAACTCCCATTTTCTCTCTCAATCGCTAGACGACCTCCTCTTCAAACTCGATGACAGCGACGGCGATGATGACGGGGATGGTGAGAACAATCTCGACCGAGAAGAAGCCAGGCTGGAAAAAGAGCTAATCCGCGTCATCGTCTCGAGCCGGAGCGATTCTCTGAAGCCGAATTTAGGCTAGGTCGTGACAGTCAACGAACACCACATCTGGTTGGGTACCACGAGGATGAGGAATCGAATTATCGTGTCTGGGAGTGGCACGGGCATATCATGCTGTTCGACGAAGAGAACGGGTACACGCCAGAGTATATCTACGGGAATTACTTCGAGAGGTTGCAGGTGAAGCTTCCGAACCGCCGAGCAGATAAGGATAAGAAGGAGACGAAAGAGGAGGAGGTGGAAGTGGAGAATTTGGGTCTGAGAGAGCTGATCGATGGCGGAGACGGTGCTCGTGGCAGGGTTCTTCACAGGAACATCAACATCGGCTCCTCAAGGTTGGCTTCTTTGTGATTTCTATCACGGGAGAGTACTTCTTCTCATTCTTTACATTGTTCATTTCTTACACATTGGTGTGAGAAATTGGCTGCTCTAGTGAATATTAATAATCCTAACAGACCAGAAAATTGGCGTCTTTGAATTCGAGGATAGAAAGAAATCGCAAAGTAGATTATGATTTATGAGGAAGCAAAGTTTGATCCTCAAGTTGTTATGTTGTAGGAAGAAATTGGTAATTTTGCTGGCTTTAATGTTTGATAACTTCTGTTTCTCGGATTGATTGACTCTCCCTTTTGGTTACTACCGCTCTGTTGAAAATCGGATGGTGCTATTGATTGATCGCAGGGCAAGGTCCAGTATCTAATTAAATGGTGAGTTCTTCAAATTCAGCTCAGTTTCATTTTAAGTCAGCGTTCTTGATCAAACATATACTTTAAAATTTATGTTCATCAGTAATTATAGTACTAACGAGTACATATGCTAATGATCCCTTAATGCATATGTGGTTCTTTAGTTCAAGGTGGCAGCAAGATATAGTCGACGTGTACATGGAAAGCTTGCAATAGTTTACTGATTCACTGGGTTAGATGACGCTTCCTCTGGACATTAATAGGGGCCCAACAAAGTCAGAGAATTCAAGCTCTGATTCTCAGAAGCTGCCAACACCAAAGAGCAACAACGGATCGTGTGTGTTCAATCGGGAGCATCTGCTTTTCCAAGTTCAGGGGAAGAATTCAGGTCACTCTGAACTTTTCTAATGAAGAAAGACTAATCCTAATGATGTAATTTAATGTACTATTTGATGTACTTGTGAGTTGTGCACAGTAATTCATATTAAATCGTTATAAAAAGATCTTCATGAGTATTCAAGCAAGCTTCTTAATTTAGGAATGATTCCTAGATATTTAGGAAAGTATTCCCAAATATCATTTGATTATTTTTAATTTTTCAATTTTTTTATATTGTTTTTTAATTTTTCAATTTGTTTGTCCTTACAAAAAACATAAAAAACATTATGATGAATGATTTCTACATCCTTATGAATGGCTTACTAACTATAATATATATATTTTTGTAGTTTGTTAACTTGTTTGTCTTTTTAAAAATTAAAAAGAAAACAAAAATTGATATATTCCATGCTTCAGTTTCTTTCACAACTTTTTTCTTCATACAATTGGATTTCAGAACATGAAAGTTTCATAAAAGTCTTCCCAATATTTTAAATAAATAAATTAGGAAAGTTTTCCTAAATGTGTAATAAGTCTTCCTAAATTTGTAATAAAACTTCCTAAATTGTTACAAATAGTTGAATTAGTATATTTGTTTTTCGATAGAACTCAGAATAACCAAATTTTAATCCAGACTATACATAAAAAAACGAAAGTCTTCATAAAACATAATAAAAGATTCCTTTTGAGAACGTCTTCATAAAAAAAATGTTGTAAGATTTCCCTAACATTTAGGAAGACATTTTGAAAAGTTTTAAAAGCTACTTAAATGTTTAAAAAGACTTCCTAAAACTTTCAAAAAGCTTCCTAAGCTTTCATACAAATTTAGCAAGTTTAAAAAAGTCTTTTTAAACATCAAAAAACAATTTTAAAAAAGTTTAGGAAAATCTTCCTAGACGACTAGAATGACTTCCAATTTTTTTTATCATATAGTAATTAACATTTCAAACATTAATTACATATTTTATGATGAATTATTTGACCATATAAAAACTTACTAAACATTCAAGTAAACACAAAAGATTATTAGTTATCACGTTGTGTTAAAAAGCCTTCCTAAATGTGTATAACGACTTCTTAAATTTGAGTTGTTGTTTAAATAGTACACAAAATTTTGCATTTTATACGGGTTAGGAAAGCCTTCCTAAATGTATATAACGGCTCTCTAAATTTGATTTTTTGTTTAAATGGTACACAAAAGTTTGCATTTATACATGTTAGAAAAATCTTTGTAAATGTGTATAACGGCTTCCTAAATATGTTCGTGTTAGGAAAGCCGTCCTAAATATGTTCGTGTTAGGAAATCCTTCCAAAATATAATGTGTATAAACATTAATGAAGACCTTCCGTTAAACATTTAAAAGGCTTTTTAAAGAATTTTTGAATGTTTTGTAATAGTTAATGAAAATCTCTGAAAAGTTTAAGAAGCTTTGTTAATAATTTAGAAAGTTTTGGAAAACTTTCATAAAATTTAGGAATCCATCCTACTTATTTATGAAGGTTTTCCTAAACCGTGTAAATGATAACTTTGTGTCCATTTACACCTCTGTAATATTAATGTTTGTATGTTGAGTTCTTTAGCGTTTGTGTGAAGTTTTTTTTTAGTTAGACTAGTTGTCATTGTCTCTATTTTTCTAAATTTCGTATGAGACTACTAAAATTTGTATGTATTTTTCTAAATATTTTATAATATTATTAAATTTTTTGAATTTATGAAAGCTTCTTGAATTTTTAGGAAGGATTCTTACAAAGTTATGAATTTTTTCCAAAATAGTTGGTTAATTACTATTTGATTAAATAAAAAATTAGAAGTTTTTATAAATATTTAAGAAGAGCTTTCTAAATTTTTAGAAAGTTTTTTTATTGTTGAAAACTTTTTGAATGTTTTTAGAAGCTATCATACAAATTTTAAGAGAATTTTCTGATTTATGAAGGATTCCTACATATTTAGGAAATTATTCCCAAATATTATTGTTAGTTTTTTTTTAGTTTGTCCTTCTAGGAACAAAGAAAAACAAGAACTTGAGCTCGACAGGCTGCAAAACAGTTCAAGGCTCCAGACATCAGCGACATGATTTCAAAAGGAGAAACATCGAGTCAAGCTGGTGATGACCCAAGCAAAAGTGTCTTAGCCAATGGCAGTTAAGGCTCTCAAGGCCGCTGATAGAGATATAGTCCATCATGGAGCTTACTTTCGAAAACCTTTTCTACTAAGCAAAGCCTTCCTAAAACGTGTAAATATGAATTTTTGTGTATACATTTAGCAAAGCCTTCCTAAAACGTGTAAATATGAATTTTTGTGTATACATTTAGCAAAGCCTTCCTAAAATGTATAAATATGAAATTTTGTATCAAAATTAGGAAGTCGTCCTATACATTTAGCAAAGCCTTCCTAAAATGATATCTCGGAATGCCTTCCTAAATATGTATAAATCATTCCTAATTTGTTTAAATGAAAACTTTTGTTCCTAAAATTATTTTATGTTTACATGAATATTTAGTAAGTTTTTAAATCGTATAATGTATGATGATAACTTTTGTGTCTGTTAACTCAAATTTAGTAAACCGTCATACGCATTTAAGAAAGCCTTCCTAAAACGTATAAATGGAAACTTGAATGTCATGAATCTTTTAGTGGTCGTGGGTGTATCATTTTGTTGGAGAATTGTGTCTTGTGTTTTTTTCTTGATGCAATAGACATCATTTTCACCTGTTAACCGTTGATGCTTAAGTTATTTTGTGCTGCTAATTGCCCTATGAAACTCTGCTTTGGTTTAATAGAAACTTCACTACTTCCATGACCGAGTGAATAAATTTTTGTAATTTGGTGTACTTATTTCTTAATAACTTACTGATGAAGTTGCAGAAAATTGGGCTTTTTCTTACCTTCTTATTATAAAATGCGCAAATGGCTTCTTTCCCTTTTTTGGTCAAGAGGAAAAGAAGACAGATTAATCAAACAAATAGTATTATTCAGTTATATACAACAGTCAAAACTAGGCACAAACAATTTATGATGGAACAGGAATGCGTAAATTTATGAGATGTTGCGGGGAAACATAACTGTCTCGAACTAGAGGCGACCCGGTCTAGCCACACCGTCTTCTTTTTCTAGAAAGCTCTGAAGTTGCTCAACGGCCTGACGATGAATGATTGAGCAATTATAGCTTATTAAAAACTAACAACCAGAAATTTACACACGTGAATAGCAACAAAGAGGTTCTGAAATATACCTCAATGGAGATTTCAATATTCATCTAGGAAGTCTTTCTAAAATTTTAGGAACGCCTTCCATTTGGAGATAAAGCATCTTTCTTCATACAGCTAATTAAAACTCTTCAACGTCATTTGTTATTCCCCGGATTTGCATAACGTGTCGGTCGAAGTACTATAAGTAACAACATTCGGCGAACAACACTTCAACATAACACCCATATACACAAAAACCTTCTTTCTGAATTTGTTTAAAGATTCAGGAAGGCTTTCATAAAATATTAAAATTCATTCGTGAAAATTATGACGCTTGCTCTCAAGTGAGATACTCATATCAATTCCTAAAACATGGTGGAGAAAGAACAACTTTTGAAAAGAAAAAAAAACTAATTACTAGATACTGCTTTAAATTGTCGTTCCCTTGACTAATTAGTAGATAATGCTTTAAGTTGTTGTTCCCAAATGACCAAAACTGAGACACAACATATGCACATAAACACGAGCCGTAACACTAAAATTCAGCGTTATAACAGTTTTTACTATACATTTGGATAAAACAAATTCTTAATCAGTATGTAAAAACTATTAAGTAGGCAAATCTTGTTTCGGTCACTAACTGGAAAACACTAAACTACTGCAAGCAATAAAAAAAAAAATAGACAAACAAGTATAAGGAACTGATTCAAGAAAATCAATAAGAAAACTTACAACAACGTTTGCCGAGTATGTTGTGACACTAAGTTTCTGGTCTCTTTGGTATTCCTTGCACATAAGATCTACAATCGAAAGAAGATGAGCAACAATCAACCCGTTTTGATTCCAAACATTGTACAAACAAAATCTCAAAGAGAAACTTTGCATCACTAAACCTAAGAAACGAAGAAGTGGAAGTGTAAAAACAAAAATAAAAGCTACTTCACAAACGACAAAGAATTTCATATCCAGATCATAGTATTTTTTTCAGTGAAATTCTCAAATGGACAGTAACAATTTCAAAACCCGATCCAAAATCCCAAATCCCAAATCTGATAAAAAAGGATCAAGCGATTCAACAAATAATAAGAAAGATCAGAAGAGAAAGTACAATTGAAAAGAAAATGAGTGCACACTTAGGAACAAAGTCAAAAGCTGCTTACCCAGGAAAAATCACCTTTTGAAAGTTATCTCGGTCGCAGTTCTCCGTCACCACCGTTCAAAACTATTGATATGAAGGAAGAGACTAAAGAGAAGAAATTGGAAGAGACAGGAGATAGACGAAATTGGAGAGACAGGAGATAGACGAGAGAGAGAGAGAAAATTGGGAGAGACGAGAGTGAGGTGATCTAGAGCAACAATTTCGCGTCCGTAGTCGTCGCGAGAGAGAGTGCTAATTTTGTTATTTTATAGTCTTTTAGGAAGAAGGGCAAAATGGGAAGTTAGCCAATTAAAAATGTTAGGTCTGGAAGATTTTTAGCGTGTATGGTATTTTAGGCTCAAAAACATTTTTTTGTGGTAAATATGAGAATTGCCCAATATCTTATTTACTTTTGTTTTGATTTTCCTTTTCTTAATTGAAATATGTCTTTTTATTCTTATTTTTATTTTATTTGTTTCTTTTTTTTTAAATAATAGTATTTTCCTTTTTCTTTTAGGATTAATCTATTTTTTATGTATAATATATTTTAATCAAAACACGTGTCAAAATCTAATTGGTTGAATTTTTTAACACGTGTCAAAATCTTATCGATTAACTTGACACGTGTCACGATCTTGTTAAAAACTAACTTTGATGCATCCTACTTTATATGATCTTATTAAAAACTAACTTTGATGCATCCTGCTTTATATAATAAGATATTCCCTCCGTTTCACAAAGAATGTCGTTTTAGGATTTTATTTTTGTTTTACAAAGAGTGTCGTTTTATATTTTCAATGCAGAATTTTGAATAAAAATTCAGTTTTAACCCTATTCATTTATTGTATTAAAAAGAGAAATAAATTTATTTAGTATATTAATAAGGGGTAAAATAGAACTTTTTATGGTTTTCTTAATATGTGTGAAAACTTTCAAAGTGACACTCTTTATGAAACAGAGGGAGTATATATTTATAACTTACCTGTATAAGTGTATATAAATACTGGAACAGATTTAAAAACGTACAGGTTGAATTGAGAAATAAATTGTTAATTTTCACAAATGTGCCAACTAACAAACAAAATTGTGTTTTAAATGCTGAAGATTATGCGTTCGTTTGGAAGAAAACACACCCTAAACATAAACGTAAAAATGCAAACATACAATCAAGAGGCCGAAATCAATTTCAATCTTGCTTCTTTGTATCAGATAATTTTTCTTTGTTCATAACACACTATTTGTTGCCTTCTTCATATCTGTGATTTGCAAAGAATGTGGTTTAATTCCTCTGTACAATATATAATTAACATCAAAATAGTTTCTTCAGATACTTAAAGTCCATTGAAGAATCAACACAACCATCTTCATCATCACTCATCAACTTCATCTGTGTGTTCATCATCTTCAACAACTCTGTCGCTTTCTCCTTAGTCTCTTCTCCATAACCAACCTGTAACACCAAGAACACCTTCTGAAACGCTCCCAAACGCACTGCTTCCTCAACCGCAAACGCGTTTCCCGTTTTACACAGCTTCAGAATCACCGAAACTGAGCTCCTCGTCGCTAACTCAGAAACCTTCGGAATCTTCTTCACTAAAAGCGGCATCACCAACGCGTTTTTCCTCACTTCCTCTCTCCCTCTACTGGTTTCGCAAATCGCGTCTAAAACCGCTAACGCTTTCTCGCAAACGCTATTCTCACCATTAACTATCATATCCACCGTTAAATTCACAAGTCCGATTTCTAGAAACTCAGACGCGATATCGGGCTTTTGAAACACCATATTGACATATCGCTATCAACGAAGAGTTTGTTGCGCTAGACGAAACCGAATCGCGAATCAACTTCACAAACGCTCCCGCGACTCCGTTCTCCTCCGCAAACGTTAGAACTTGTGTTTCTTCCAACGAGAGAATCTCCTTCAACAAAAACGCAGCGTTTTCGCGAACGGAATCGTCAGTGCTCCTCAACAAACCCGCGACGCAACGAAACGAAGACGCAGAAGCGAGTTTCTTTAAACCCTCTGACCCAATCGGAACCATCCACGTAAGCAGCGATAAAATCTCCTCCAAGAGATACGTTAATTTCTCGTCTCCCGAGAACTTTTCGAAACAATCACAGAGAACTAACGCGACGCCGTTTTCACTTATACACCTCCGATTTTTCTCACTCTCTTTCTCCATTTTCTTAATTCTCTCGACAATCTCCCCACATTTCTCGTGATCCCCACGCCGCGTCGCAGAGGATAATTTTCGACAGATCTCGTAGACCTCACACGGCATCAAAGGGACACGTGGCGTCGGTATACGTTCAATCGACGGCGATCCTTTCTCCACGCACCATTCTTGTATCATCTTGCGAATCGCGTGGTTCGGGATCTGATCGAGTGTGGTCAAGACTGTGTTTGTTACTGGACACGTGTTGTTTCCTGAGTCGATCCACTTCTCGATGCTTTCGCGATCGTATGTGATACCTGTGGAGATTATAACCGGATCTTTCATGAGGTCGATTGAGATTGGGCATTGAAACTCCGGCGGAATCGTTATCTCCGACTCCAATTCCGACCAACTCGTTACCGGAGTTGATTCTTTCTTGCTAGCTCCACGGAGTCTTATTCCCCACGTAAAACCCATCTTTTTGTAAAGCAAAAATGAAGATTTGATTTGAAAAATTTACTTCAAAAAAAAAAAATTGATTTGACTTGGAGATTATAGTTTTGGGGGTTTTAAGATTTTTTTTGGTTTTTTCTTGGTTATTTATACGATTTGGGAACAGTGTTGGGTCAAAGTTAAACGAGTCAAGAAAATTAGGGGAAAAGAGAGGAATGAGTAAAGGTTTTTATTAGGTCTAATTTGCAAGCTGTTTGGTCTTAGGAAGTGGAGACTTTGACCATTGAACTTTCCAAGGAAGAAAAAACCACAGAGTCGGGCTTAGCATTGGGATACATGGACGGGTCTTGCAGATTCTAGCGTTCACCGTTGCATGTTTCAACGGACTGTTTTGTTTCATTTAAATATATTATATAAAGTTTCATATTTTTAATTTTGCAGTTTAACATAATTGTGATATATGTTAGTGTCGATATCAATGTATGAATCCCGTTTTAGCTAAAAATCCATGTAAGTGGAAAATCTATCAAAAAGAAAAAATTAAATAATTGTAAAGAAAAAAAAAACTTAAGCTGGAACATTAAAATTCATTCAAATGGATAATCTAGCCAAGTAAGTGAAGATAAGAAACAGAAAGGTGACAATTAACAACACAATAACAAATTTTACTCACATAAACTACATTAAACACTTGAGCCAAACACAAATACTTAACTTTTTATTTTTATTGCATACCTGGAGAGAGAATCTTCTATCCGTGGACTATATTTGTCCCAGAGATTAGTTTGAAACTCTTCCATATTTCTAAAATTTACTTTGAGTTATCAAAAAAAAAACTTTTTATCTTTATTTCTTCACTAGAAGAGAACCCGCGCGATGCGCGGGTTTTATTTTAATTTGAGTTTTTAAAAATATATTTTATATTTATATTTTGATTATTGATTTTATATTGTTTTTAAAAAATATTATTTTCTACTTTATTTTTTGATGATGTGTATAATCTCTTTCATACATTATTTCATGAATGTTTATTTATTCTTCAATTTTCATACTATTTTCATTTGTCTAAATCTTAATATTATGATATTATTATTTTTTTTTCAATTTATTATTTTGAAGCTTTTTTGTATATCTTTCATTGAATCCATATATTTTTTTCATTTTTTAAAATTTTGTATATTTTTGTATCCATTTTTCTTATTCTCTATTTTTTTATATAATTTGTTATCTTCTCGATTTTTATTGATTTTATTGTTTTGTTTTATGATATTATAGGTCGGAATTACCTTTTTAATTTATTCAATATCATAAAAAAATTTCGATTTGTGGTCGCGTAGACAGCGGTCGCGACCAAGGGGTCATAGGTGCAATGGTTTCTTAATGAAGAATCAAATCAGAATTTTTGCATCTTCTTATCTTCTCGATTTTTTATTGAATATTTTGTTGTGTCTTACGATTTATATGTTGTAATTAACTTTTTAATTTATTCAATATCATAATTTTTTTTCAGTTGTACCAAAGTTAATTATCCTAATTTATTTGCAAATAAGTATAAAACAACATAAAAAATAGAATGATATATATATATATAATTATGTATTATATAAGATTTATATATATGTATGTTTTTAAATTAAATTTGAATTTCACCTACTTACAATAGTTTTTAAATAGTTGAATTCAAATTTCATAGTTTTTATGTATAGCTAATTATACATATGTTAATTTTTATTTATGTTGCATGATGTTTAAAAAAAATAATAATTAACTGCTTATATATTTTATACATGTGGAAAAATAATGTTATGATTGACTAATAAGAAGAAACTGTTGTGACATCTTATAAAGAGTCTCATTCATCTGTTATATAGTAGATGATGATTTGTGATTTATGAATGTGTTATTTGTTTATTTTTTTCAATGATTTTTTTGTTGTTGAATATGTTATTTTATTATTTTTTATACCGTAATAATAGACATTTTATTATATACATAACAGTTGACACAATTTAATCTGAAAGAATAAGAAAGTGAAAATTGAAATTGTTTATAATTATGTTTAGTCTATATCTTTTTATCATATATAGTTGGATGCGTTTAAATTAGTAATTAACATGATCGCGACACGTGGTAAGTGAATTGGTTAGATTTCGACATGTGTTGCAATTTGAATATATTATATAGTTAAAATTAAATTTAATGAGTAGTTAGATTTTAATAAATAAATGAGTGTTAGTATGTTATCGATTATGAAAAAAAAAAAAATTAGCTGACTTCATTGTAAGAAAAGATAAGCTGAAACACTAATCCTTTAAAAAAATATAACTTGAATGCTTTTTTTTTGGGTTTTGTGAATAAGATTTTATTTGTCATTAATTACAATAGATATTGTATATAATTTAATGATTTGATAACTTATAGGTGGTGTTTGTTTGAAGTTTTTTTTTTTTTTTAATTCTATAATTTATCCTTTTGATTTATTTTGTTATGTTATTTTCAAAGTTGTAATGTATATTAGAACACCATAGTTTTTTTTTACGCCTTTTACTATTATTATAGTAATTTTCGCAAAATTTGAGAAGGAGTACTTATGGCATAATGGATAAGACTGTTGATTTTCATTGAGAAGATTTTGGGATCGAATCCCCTTAGATGTGATTTAAAAGTATTTTGTTTGGTTCGCATTTAATGCCAAATGAAACAAAATTTAATAGGTACTAAAATTTTAAAATTTTTTCTTAAATAAACTAAAACTCACATGAGCAAAATGTGAAAAGAATAAAAACGGTCAGAGTTCTTTCGTTTTCTTCCACAACTTGTTTAATTCCCACTAACTCATAAAGTTAAAGACTCGTATTTATAGCTTATGTTTCTTTCTTTAGTCCGGAATTTTTAAAGTTTAATAAATGAGTTTTATCTCTATACCTTATATTAATTTTGGTTAATTTCAACTTATTGAGATTTTGATCGATTTTGATACATGATTGCAATTCGATATCACTATGAAAAATATTATAAATCAATATTAGACCACACATCTAAAAAAAAATTTACGGGGATCTGCACATCCTCTCTGAGGCGTATATGAAACGATATTCATCAAACTTGTTGGATGATGCAAAAATTATGATTTGACTTTTCACTAAGAATGAATTCTTGTGATTGAAAATTGATGAATGACAAATAGTACCCCTTGTATCTATTTCATCTATGCGGACTTTTTGCCTATCCCACAAGTATGTGTACAGCTTGATAAATTGAAAGGGTTATTTTTTGGAGAAATTAAAGAAATTAAGGTGTAAAATATATTTACCATTTAACTAATTATGAATGGATTAATACTAACATGAATGTAATAAATTTAAATTTGTTATTTCACTAATCAGAAATTTGGAATTTTGACTCACATCAGAAATTCAAATTTGAAGTCTAAATTTACATATAAAATATTTAAAACTATCAATGGTATCTGCTTCTAATTTAATGTGTAGAAAATTGCATAAAAAGAGCGAATATCACATATTTTTAGAGAGAATAGCCAAGAAGTATCCATGGTCTAATGGTTAAAATGATTGACTTTTAATGAAAAGATTGTGGGTTCGAGTCTTGGTAGATGCAAAACAAATTTCTAAAAGTTAAATAAAATTAATTTTTAAAAATTAAATAAAAAATGACAGGTGGCACTCTCTCACGTGCTGACGTGGCATCACCAGGAGAGTGCCTTTGTGCTTTTATATAGTAGATTTCGAACTGAAATCTCGTACTTATTACTTATTGTATTTCATTTTGGGTTGAATACTTTATCTGAATTCTCTTATTATTTTATAAAAATACTTATTTGCCTTTTCTAGTTCTTGTTCTATGTCTTTTAAGTATATGATGAGCTACATTGGAAAAGTAATGATTCGTCAAATTGGAAAGAATCAATAGTCAATATGCGACATAAATGGATCTTTGAGCGAAATAATTAAAATGATGAAATTGTGAGATACAATGCACGTTTAGTTGCACAAGATCTCACAAGGGAATTGATTACGAATAGATATACTCTCTTGTGGTGGATGCAACTATTTTCAAATTTTTGATTCCCTATATATTAATTGAGAAGCATTTTAGAGAATAATTTTAATTTTGTATATTATTTACATTAGTGTTATTTTGGTGATGTATCATTACCAAAATCATTCTCAACAAACATATTAAAAATAGACTTTTGTTACTAGATTAATTACATGTTCCTCCACTCACATTAATTTAGTTAACAATAGTTTATATCAATTATTTATACATAATTCAGCATTTAATTTCTGAAAATATTCTCTTTATTTTTTTAATTCTTACCAAAAATATATCACATTAATTATTTTTTAAACATTATATTTCTTCTCTTATTTTTGTTTAAATTTATTTTTTCATCACATCATCCATATAGTTAAAAAATATATAGATTTTTTTTACATGTGTTATAATTTGAATTTTTAAAAACGAATATAAACTACTCAAATATGAGTATACTAGGTGATAATCCGCGCCCTGCGCGGAGTGAGAGATTTATATTTTTTCGGGTAAGTGAATTTGAATTTAAAATATAATAATTTCTAATTATTTTAATATCAAATTTTCTTAAAATTCTTATTAATCAACAGTATTAATAAAATAATATTTAGTTTTTTTTAAGTGAAGCTGGATTTATTTATTATTATGTTTTTTATAATTGAAAATTAAACTATAGTAAAATATTTTAATTCAGTTTTTTTATAACATAAATTGTCATGTTGAAAATATAGAAAGTTTAAATTTGTATGATAATAAAACAATTAGAAAAATATGAAGAGATATCATAAATAAATTTATGGAAACAATATCAGAAATAAATAATAATATGATTTTAAAACACTACCATATGTCTTTAGAGACTTTTATTTTTAAATAAACTTTTTAAAATGACCTAAAAATATTGAACAGGGCGGGTATGCATATTAATGCATATTTTGCTACAATGCTTGACGCTAATCAAAGGGTATTGACCGGAAGCCTGTCGATTTGTAAGTTATGTATTATTAATGAGTTATGTATATGTAAATAAAAATATTAGACAAATGAGGAGGTATTAATCATAAAGAGGATATGTCTTATTAACGAGTGTCATTTATTTTGGTGTTTTTATAAAAAAATCGGATTATACTCAAAAACTTGGTGGGCAAACCATATATCAGTTTTCCTTTATTTGTTAAAAACACAATTAATGGCTCGTATTTAATGTCATGTTCAAAAAAGACATTTTGATATTTTTTGGATTAAATTTAATTTAAGTAATTTTAATATCTAATGTAATTTATAGATATCTAAAAGAAACTGATTGGGAAACATATAAAATGTCTTTGTGAAAGTGGTTGTGTGCTTATTATGTTGTCTTTGATGTCTCAAGTTCGATTCCCCCAAAAAGGAAATTAGTATTATTTTTATTTATAATAATTTTATTACTATTAATTAATTTCATTAAATGATATGTCAGAATGAATGTGGTGCTGACACATCAACAAAATGACACCATTGTAAATAAAAGGGTTTGTAAGAATGTTTCTCAATTAATATATAGGGGATTTTAAAAGTCTCACATTAGAAATGAGAATATGTAGGGCCTGATTGGGAATTAGACTTTTAGAACTGTAGAGACTTAAAAATGAGTTATAGTTTTAAAAGTTAATAATTTTACCAATCACACTTTTGCTTTCGTAAAATCTCTCAAAGTCCCTAAAAACACTCACAGCCCAACTTATTTTGTTTGTTCATGTTTCGGTGCTTTTTCTAAAAGTTAGAAATTTAAGACTTTTTTTTTTTTTTTAAGTCACAGTCAAAAATTAAAAAAATAAAGTCACAGTCTAATTTTTTACAGTCATTATTTTAAAAGTTTTAACAGTAAAAGTCCTAACCAAGCACAATCGTAGATGGTTAAGAAATCATTATAAAAAAACATAAATGATAAAAAAAATTGTAAAAGCACAAAGCTTTATTTAATAGACATCCATATTTATAAGTATTTTTTTGTTTAATATTAGTTTTTAATAGAACCATATAAATCAACCAAATAATATAAGAATCGACGGTGCTCGACAGAGAAGCGCTTCTCTTCTTCAGACTCGGCCCATCATATTCCCATTAAAAGAAATTAAAAATCAAAAATCAAAATATAAGAATCTTTGTGTACTTTTTTGAGTCCCGCGTCACACTCGAAGAACACTAACAGAAGAGAGAGAGAGAAATCGAAGAGAGCAGGCTTCCAGAAATCAAAGAGAAATCTCGAAGAGAGAAAACGAAATCATCGCCGTTCCAGATGCTGCAATGTCGTCGTCACCTCTAGATCTTAGTAAACATACCGCAGCGGGAAAAAAGTCCGATAGATTCAAGGTGAATTTTCAATTCTTTGAATATCAAGGGGAATACGAAGAAAACCAAGCTAAATAGCTAACGAAGAAGAAGGATACCGAGAAAAAAAAAATTCCAGAAGAAAATTACTGGAAGACTGCTTGTATCTCCCCTTGCAGTGTTTTAGCTTGTCTCGTATTGCATAAACTTATTTTTAAACCGCCGACAAATCCCATGGAGCCGCCGTTTAATCTTTGATCGGATTCTTCTCTTATTTTCTTCTTTTTCGTAGAGGGAAAGAGAAAACTGCATAGATTAAAGTTAAAGCTGAAATCATCATAGGTAAGTTTTCTCAATTTTCTGATCACCATCAAACTTTCTCTTAGCTATCGTAGATGTTTTTGACAGTGATTAGATTAGGTTTTTGATAGTGAATTCGATTGTTTTTCATCACTATCTTAGGCCTTCAAACAATTTACGATTTTGAACAAATTAGGTTTTGATTGATTCGATAATCACAATTTGCAGTTCATCACGATCATCACTGTCATCGCCACTCCTCTAGATCTTAGTAAACTCACTAAAGGCTGGAAAAAACCAATCGGGTGAAGGTGAAATTTCCATTCCTTGATTATGTAACCGAATTCGAACAAAACCAATCGAAGGAGCTCACGAAGAAGGAGGGATACCAATAAAAATGAGAAGATTACTGAAAGTCTGGGCGTATGTCTTTTGTACGGTTATTGCTCATATCCAAAAAATCTTCTCCTTTTTTTATCGATATCTTTCTCCTTCTTCGTGAGCGCAAAACCGAAATACAGGTTTTTTGTTTAAACAGTGAAATCGCGTTTTTTCGCCAAAACCAAAATCACGTTTTCTCTCAAAATTGTAAAATTATGTTTTCCCATTAAACCGCAAAATCTTGTTTTCCAGGATCACCACTCAGTTAAAATTTTTCAGTTCTTTCCGCAAATTTGTGTTTTCCATGAATTATTATGTTAGATCAATCAAGATAAATATATCTAATGTAGTTTACCCATTGTTTTTTTTTTGGGTTAAAAATAACATACTCTAGTTTGTTTTTATAATAAGAGAATGGTTTGATTTACGTTTAATGGCTATAGTCACAACCTAGTTATATGAACCATTGGAAAATGAAATTTATATGAAAATCAATTATATCAAATTATATATTCGGAACTCTAGATTTTCATCGAACTAAAAATTGCATGGAGTATAAAAAATTATTGATCTTCGGCTCCACTTCATCTCAATTCTCCGAACCCAACATTGTCGAGGTAAGTATTATTTTTTAAATAATTAATGACATTATTACATTATAGATTCACTACCAGAAATTATGTGCATTGTATATTTATTTATTTATTAATATTATTAATTGATTGATGCAAATTCAGTTGCATCATTTAATTAAATGACCATGTAAGTGGTGACTCTAATCATTTACATCAATATTATTTAATTGATGTTAATATGTATTATTTGCAATAAATGATATTAATATTTACATAATTTAAAATAAATGATATTAGTATTTTGCATCAATTAGAATAAATGATGTTAAAATTTGCATCAATTAGAATAAATGATATTAAAATTTGCATCACTTAATATAAATGAGGTAAACATTTGCATCAATTAATATAAATGAGGTAATATTTGTCTCGTTTATAACAATTGATGTTATATATTTCTATCATATATTTTAGTTGATACTCCCTCTAATTTTTTTAATTGTCGTTTTAGGTAGTTTTACACAGATTAACAAAACAACTATTTTCTCAGTTTTACCCCTTAATTAATACATTATTTTGTTTGATATGAATAATTAATAATCTAAAAAAGTAGAGATAAAACTGGAAAATCTATCATAAATTTGTATTGAAAACTGAAAACGACAATTATTTTGAAACAAGAAAATAAGTCTAAAACGACAATTAAAACAAAACGGATGGAGTACTATATAAATTATAAATAAATGATATTAAAATTCATGTAAATTTTAAATTTTGTGTTAGTTTTTATAATATTATCAATTGGAGATAACTAATCATTTTGTATTTATTATTCTAAAGAATATATGTAAATACATATGTATGATTTAACATATAAAAAAATGTGTTGTTGATTTTTTAGTTAAAATTTTGTTTGCATCACTTTTTAGTGTCAATTTTTAATAGAAAGAATTACTCAGATATTACACAAAAGTTAGAATATTACTAGCATATTATACATTTTCTAAAAATTACTCAAATATTTTGTGCCCTTGCGTAATTATAATTAACACTCTTGATTAATTTGCGTTTTTTTTTAAATAAAAAATGATTAACCAAAAATAATTTTAATCCACCTCATTAATATTAAAAAAAACAAAATCCACGTCATTATCGTCTCGGCGAAACCTCTCTCTTCGTCTTCCTCGTCGTAGTCATCGTTTTTATCGCCGTCGTTGTTCTTCACCTTGTTCTTCACATCAACAGATCTGTTCGTCATCGTCTTTGGAATCGCCGAGAGAGAGAGGTTTCGACTTTGAGTGGGGACTCTTCATTTTCTCGAGTGGACTCTTCGTTTCCGTTGCTAAAAATCTCTCCTTTATGTTGAGTTTGTTTTACTGTTGCGACTGAGTTATGGTTTATCAATGCAATGTGGCTGCGTTTGTTTTATGTTGCGGCTGAGTTATGATTTACTTTATGGCTGATTTATGGTTTATCAATGCATATGTGGCTGAGTTTGTTTTATGTTGCGGCTGAGTTACGGTTTCCCAAGTTTCTTCTGCTCCAAATCCATAATTGAGGATACACCCTCTATCGTCGGTGTTAAATACATATTTGTGTTTCTTTACCCAATTACCAGAAACTACAATTACCGAAACTGGATCCATCATATATCGGAGAAGGATGAACGAAAATGAAGAAGAACGAGGAAGACGATGACTAAGAGATCTGTTGATGTGAAGAACAAGGTGAAGAACATCGACGGCGATAAAAACGATTACCACGACGAGGAAGACGAAGAGGAAGAGGAAGATGACGTCGTATTTCTCTGTTGATGATGACATGGAAATATGCATAGCCGTTTTCTCATAACTCAGACATATTTCGTTAACTCAGCCGTAACTTATCGCTGGGTTATCTCGTAAGTTAGCCGTTAGCTCATAACTCAACCATTTTTCTTAAATCAGCCGCAATATACCGTAACTCAGCCGTGATTGCCGCTGTAGCGCTTTACGGCTGAGTTCATTAATACACGTCAGCGATTTCTGACATGGCGGCGCGTTTTTTCTGATGTGGAATTCAAAAGTAATGGAATTCTTTGTAATTACGTTTTTTCTATAACATGTAACAAGAGCACGCTGGGTATGGAAAATATAGGCGAAATATGATAGTAATAAAAAAAGTTTTGTATGTAACTGGTCATTTCACCTAATTTGTATGATATCTGAGTAAACTTCACTTTTTAATAAGTGATTCAAAATAGAGTCAGTTATTTTTTTGACACTTTATAAGTGATGCTATCTAATTTATTTTTATTAATTGATGCTAATTAAGTTACTATTAATATCAATTATAGTATCAATTATTTTTATTTGATGCTAATCAGGTTAGTATTAATATCAATCGTTTTTAATTGATGCTAATAAGGTTAGTATTAGTATCAATCTTTTTAATTGATGCTAATCAAGTTAGTATTAATATCAATTTTATTTAATTGATGTTAATCAAGTTAGTATTAGTATCAATTGTTTTAACTGATGCTAATCAAGTTAGTATTAATATCAATTAAAAGAATTGATGCAAAATTATATATTTAATGTCAATTTTTAATAAGTGATTATAAATAGCATTAATTATTTTAATGACACTTTATAAGTGATGCAATGTACTCTTTTTCTTGTAGTGATGAAATCATACTTGATACTTTGATAATTAGACACACGCAAGATTTATTGCTTTATTATTTTTGCCTGATGAACGTATTACTTGTATTATTGCTTTAGCATTGTTGAATCTCTATCGCTTATTTATTTTTTTATTTTTTTGAATTTATTGCTTATTTCTTGATTATGCTTTATATTATTCATAAATATTTTATTTTTTTTGAATTTATTGAATGATTTCTTGATTATGCTTTATATTATTCATAAATAGTATAACCACTGAAGGATATGTTGCATGCGGTATAATCATGTAAATATATACACATGCACATGCGTATTTATCAAAATATTATGCATCAAAAAGATTTTTAACTTGTGCATCATCGAAATTCCTACAAAGTTATCACAAGTATTATGATGAAAATAACATGGGATAAAAAATCTTATGATAAATTAAACACATGTTCAATATATTAAAAAAAATATGCAAGATATAAATGAATACAGATTTAGATTTTATCACTAAAAATTTATTAGAATTTTTATTTTAATATATTAATTAATCACGTAATTTAATGAGAAAGCTGATTTGTTAAATCTTATTGGCCAATCTCTTAAAAATTATGATTTGAAAATGTTGACGTATAATGGAGGTTTATATAATATTCAATTATCAATATAATATTTCTAAGTATATAAAATTTGTCTAAGATATGAATAAAAGTATGAATAAAAAATAGAAGTCAAAAAGACAAAAACTAAGAAGAAGAAAGAAGAATTATGAGAAAGTCCTTAGAATACCATGGAAACTAGTTTCCATTCCATGAATACCACACACGCTGGAAATCTTCCATCCCTACCATTTCTTATTAATAAGTTGACACTTTTGCCCTCACTTAAATAAGACACAATAACACCTTCTTTTTTAAATTTCGATCTCTTTATATCGTCTACCATCTTCTTTTTCAAATCTCGATCTCTTTCTATCGTCTACCTTCTTCATTCGCGAGCTTTCATTATCTTTAAGCCCCAGCTTCACCATCGTTCTCGTCTCCGACCAAGTCGTCGTATTATCAACGTCTTCGATTAATTTCAAATCGATTTCGCGATCGTTCTTCTCCGATCACATACTGTCGCCATCGAGCTTTCAACATCTTCAAGCGCGAGCTTTCATTATCTTCAAGCCCCAGCTTCACCATCGTCCTCATCTTCGACCAAGTCGACGTATTATCAACGTCTTCGATTAATTTCAAATCGATTTCGCGATCGTTCTTCTCCGATCACATACTGTCGCCGTCGGATTCGTCATTATCCAAACATGTAAGCTTTGTTTTCCAATTCGTCAGATACTGTTTGCGTTTGTAATTCGAATGTAAATCATGTTTTATAATTTTGATTGAATAACAATGGCTTATTGGAATCGAGTTTGTCTCTGTAATTCCCAAACAGAGACATCGTGAAATGATTTAGAACAGAGACTGGTTTAGTGAATACCCTATTTAGGAACACATTCCTAAAATATCATTTCTTATTTATAGATGATTATGATGATTGAGAACAGAGAGAATCTTGAGAATGCACTTTGCTTTCTAAGTTTTAGGAAGATATCTAGACGGTTTAGGAAGTACTAGAATATATCTCGGATGTTTTTTGCGTCAGGTTTAGTGAATACCCTATTTTAGGAACACATTCCTAAAATATCAT